>QFET01000551.1:0-54336 GCA_003316355.1 Tuber calosporum | reverse complement strand
AAAAAAAAAAAAAAAAACAATAGGAGCTATAAAACCGCCCCCACCAAAAGAAACCCTTAAAAACATAATAAACTAGAGTTGTCGATACCTCCTAAATGTACAGCAAACAAAGGCATTTTAGGGTCGAATGGGGGCTGCAATTGAGGGCCTCCAATCAAGCACTTGGGCAAGAAAATAGCTGGAAAAGTTGGGAATTGGATGCACCACCCTGCACGATGCCTGGCATACAGGTTGGCAATGGCAGAATTTATTAAGTATCGCCGGAATGGGGGATACTTGATTCCAAATGCCATGTTTTACTGTCTCTGGTTGAGGATTTTCTCAAACTTGCCTCTCCAACAAGGATTGTGTTAGCAGAGGTCTGCTGTTGAATTCCTTCAAGTGCCGGTGGAGGAAGCTTGGCTGGTGAATATTGGTGTCAGGTTGAGCTCTGATCTTGGTAAGTTTTTGTGATTTACTAATTCTTCATGGCTGGTGCCCTGGGCTCAGCACACGCTGGGCAGGTTACCCTCATGGTCTCGGTCCTGAGGTTGGTCGATACATTCTGAACGTCATAGCTGGAAAGCCTGTTTAGGCCACACGGGAGGATCAGAGCCTGCTTGAGAACATGACTGCCGGTCCAGCCAACCCCTGACCCAACAACGACAACAACAAGGACAAAGACAATCTACCACGGCCTATTGGTCATCGGGGCTTGTTACCCGCAACCCAGGAGACAGGAGGAAATATCAGTAATGACGGTAGCAATGAAAGGGAGGGAAATGGAAATGTAGGCTCAGATTGGGACGTGGATGGTGACAGGGATGAGAATGAGGATGAGGATGTGACGGGCTACCACGGTGTTCAAACTTTGCATGGTGGTCGATGACGGCCGTCTAGTGCCGGTGGTCGGACTCATGATAGGGGTAACAATACCTACAGACGAGCTACTGGTGAGTCTAGTAGTAACAGCACCCCTGTGCGGCCTACTCGTGCGTATTTTGGGGCGCAAGACGGCCTTGAGGTGTGTAGTAGTCCTGCCATCTAGGTTGATGGGAGGGGCTACTGGAATTGGTAGAGTGGGGGCAAGTATGATTGGTGCTTGGCTTGTGGGATTGGTGGGCTTTAAGCACACCTTGGTATTCTCTCTTAGGGTTTCATATCTTTTTGTTGTATTTTTACATTTTGTAGCCTTTATGGCCACTTTAGAGATATGGGCAGCAGTATTGTGTTTCCACCCACTTTGAATCACTAATCCGATTTGCACTAGCTTTAACTCCATTTGCATGGCCACAATCCTTGTTAATAGGTACTCCTCTTCAATATTACAGTAGTGTGAACAGCTCGATCAATGCTCTAAACCAATATGGCAGGCATGATGATCTACAGTCTGTATGATTTTAGGATAACTATTTTGTGTTGAGGAAACTACTCTGCATATGATTTTGTGTGTATGATTTTGTGTATATGATTTGGTGCGTATGATAGTTCTGTGCATATGATCACCTACGTACCCGTTATCCAAATGATTTGGTGTACATCAGGAATTTCGGAGTCTGATCTCAAAGGCGTAGTGACAAATCACTGTAAGCAACACAAATCAAGACACTGCAAAGGCTTATTTGGACCTGGACAGACAATAGCAAAATAATTCATGGCCGCTTACTCGGTTAATTAATGGACAGGACCCGTCCTAGATAATAAACACGGCGGAACCTGGACAGGAGGAGGAATGTGGGATGAACGAAAAAGGCCCGGCCCCAGGCCGTAGGCCGGGGCTGGGCGTGGAATGGGGCTGGTGCCAAGGAGGTTTCAGGTACCCGTATGCCCCATAACGAACATTAGGTGTAGTCCGCGAATACACTCATGCAGGATATAAATATCCAAGTGCCTCCGTACTTTTAACCATCATTCAGTAAGGAGAATTAATCTTATCAATATCATAAGTTTCACTCCCAAAATCCTATTACTTTACCTATGACCACTCGAATACAATCTCTGTTTACAAACCGTGGGTCATAACCCTAGTCTGGTTCGCTTGTCCTTAGAATCAATTACCCTTAATTAATACCCAGAAAATACATGTACTAAGGAATGTTTATAAACAGTCAGCAATCCCTCTTAATTAGGGATCATCAATCCATGGTAAAGACTCCTTAACAATATATTCTGTTAATAAGTTTATCTGCCTTCGCGAACCTTTTACTTTTCCTCTTTCTTTTATATCTAAGGTTTCCTGACAATTATCTATCTTTTTCAATAACTAGACTCTTTAGGTAATTGAATAATACCGAGTTGGCTACCTAGTCACAGGCAGCATGATACTCATATTTCAACTTAGTCCTGGCTTTCTAGCTCAATATGGATAATAAGTTGCCAGCAACATTTGGGGAATTAGGGACATACAAACATTGGAATTAGCACTCAAAGCTGCTTGGAATTTTATTCCTAGCAATAGATTGAATGACCTAATACACTTGATGCCTCAATATTTCAATACTGTAATCGTTCTAGATCCAGTGCCTACTAGATATTGATTTCTGTATTTCCATTTTGTGTCTAGTATATACTTCTTCCTTGAATTATTATATAATATCACCCACAACCAATCACCATCTGGACAACAAAGGAGGTCAGGTAAAAGCTACCTGGCTACTCACTCCTCATTGGATATCCCCGATCCCATCCCCCTCTGCCCCTACTGCGAGAGGATAAAGAGACCATGGTCCACACAATCCTTCAATCTCCTGTTAATGCCTGTATCCGCCTCCACCACCTTCCTGGTATTGGCAGCCACGGCCCTGGCTCCCCCATCTGGTCCTCAGTGGACCTTCTCCAGGCTCTTCGTGCCTACATCCTGGAGTCTGCAACTGGCTTCCCGCCCTCTATGCCGGCCGCTAGGTCACTCTCACCCTTGGACAGCTTGGCTGTCCTCCTTTAATAACATTATTCTTTCACGTTGTTATGAATTTCATTACTCTGTTTGTAATTTTGTTATTTTCTTTCCTTCCTTGATTAGCCTCCATTGTGGGAGCAGTGACAGTATCGTTACGACTGGGAGATAGTTTTTGGATATTTCTTTTATTTGTTTGTTTGAGATTAACGTTTTGTTTTTGCCATAGCTAGCGCTTCATGCAGGTTCCTGTACGTTAACAGAGAATATATAAATTAAATAAAATAAAATAAACTATCACCATCTGGAAATAGGCCTGACTTTTTGCTGATACCAAAATTTCTTAATTATATATCACACAAATTCCCTATTCAGGTTTGGTTTACATATACTGGATATGTTGCTTTTAAGAAGTGGGCCAGACTTTTGTCTACCCTAAAGCATACTTCATTAAACTGTTCTTGTTACACAATTCCTACCATTTATACAAGTTACAATAAAGAAGTGAGTTGGCACTAGTGATTTTATTTCAAATATGGTCGTTTCACATACTCCTTGCAGCACCAATTGTTAAGTTTAAAATAACTTAATTTCACAAAATGTTGAGAAAGGATACAGACTGCTTATCCCCTACTTAAACCTCTAGTGAAGTCAAATTTTCTGAGGAGTAGTAGCAATAGGAAATTAAAATTTCCTCAAAATTGTGTCAAGACCATTGTTTTTGGTGGGAAAACTGTCTCTGACGGAATTTGAAAGTTCAACTGTTTACTACTCCTCAGAAAATTTAAACTCACTTAAGGCTTTAGTAGAAGATAGGTAGTCTGCATCCTTATACAACATTCTATGAAGTTATCTTATTTTTAACTCAAGTATTGGTGCTGCAATCAGTGTGAGAATTAGGCCATTTTTGGTGTAAAATCGCTCGTGCCCACTCACTTATTCCGTAGCACTTGTATCCTATATAATTTACCATTATTTGGTCCCTAACAATGATACAGAATAACATCTATAATCGACAGTGATATCACACATCAAAGGTATTCAAGTAATTAAAGTTACCGGCGGTAAATGATAGAAAAGATTTTCAGAAGAATTGAAGCAAAGAAAAATATTACTAGAGACATGCTTTCAACGTTCCTTTGGTAGCAGGGGATATTGCTGTACCGGCTCCAGTAACCTAATTTACCGCTCACAACTTCTTCCTACTTATCACCGTATTACCTCCTCATACTTTAATACCCTCTCCCCACCAATGTATTCCTGCTTTCTTCTCCCTTCTCCAATCACTCCTTAACATCCATAGGCTTGATCTGATAATATATCTTATGAAGAATACATAGAGAGAATATAGGCGGTTGTATTTCCATTCTGGATCACATCTCCAGGAAACACTTGCATTCCATGCTGACACAAAAAAATGGTTCGGCGAGGAAACAGTGCTTGCTGGTTGTACTGCTTATGTCTCCGAGCAAGGCCCAGCTGCATATATTCTCTAGTGTCGGTTCAAAGCTGTTCGAGTTTCCTTATCCTGTTCGCCAGTCATAGTTTGATCATTTCATAGAATGTGCAAGACTGTTCTCATTCATCTGGTCCTCTTCTATGCTGCTCGCTTGTATTTCTGCTCCACCACCATTGCATACCGCCCTCTTGCTGTATAAACAGTGAGTCCCCTTGACCCTCTTGGATAGACAATCAGGCCCTTCAGTCTCTCTCCCCCGCTCTCAAGACTCTCTTGAATAGTTCAATCGTTCAATATTTTGCAACATTCTGAATGTCGCAGTGGACGAGTGGTTGCACGTGATCATTGGAGGAGATCCTTGTCTGGATTCCCTCGTCCTCGATTCGAATCTCTGGATTCTGGTACAACGCTCAGTTCCGTACCCAGTACATACCCATAACCAGCGAGGGCATACATAGCCACCTTGCAGCCTACTAAGTTATTATACAAAAACCAACGCTTAAACCAGAAGCCTTACCAAACAGTACTAAGAGAGGAGCGTGAGGAAAAAAGAAAACCAGGGAACGACGAATCATACAGGAGAAATTTTTTCTAACCCCCAGACACAACAGCGAGGCCTTCATATATCCTCCTTCTAACTTCCACAAAACTTGCCTTCCCATTCCTCCCTGCTCTCCTAAGCATGCCCCCTCCCCCATCTTCAATGATGACGCTCCCAACCCCGCCCTTTCGCACCACAACAACTCCATCAATCAATAGCGTTCCCTCGCCTCGGAACTCCGCCGTCAATCCGTCGTCGAGTAGCACCCGCCGTAGGTCCGCCAATCTGATATCGCCGACGTGAATAGGCTGAGCAACACTCCTAGTTGCGGCAGCCAACGCAGGCGGCAATACGTCGAGGACGAGAGCGCTCTTCTGTTCGACCTGTGATCCGCCTTCTTTAGACTCTGCCTCCGGGCTCTTGGAGAGTTTAACCTTCTTGCCGTCGCGGCTCTCATCCTTCCTATCATGCGCCTCAGTCACGCGACCAATTAGGTGTACGACTCCCAATCCACGCACGTTCTGCCACTTGAGGTTTCGGACGAGGTTGTCGCTGAGTTTGATTGTCCAGGCGTTGGTATCCACGCCCGCGTTGACTTTGCTGCCGATTTGAGGGAAGAAAACGTCAGTGTCCGTGCCGCTTTCGCCACGGCCGGATAGTGTACCTCGCCCGCTAAGAAGTTTCCTGCAGTCGTTTGCCAGACTCCTGGTCTCGCGCTCTCTGCCGCCGACTAAGATTAACTTTCTCGGAGAGATTAATGGGAGGAGCATTCGTAAAATCCGAGAATCATGTAATCCTGCGAAATCGATAAACGCTACCTTGAACCGCATTAGTATAGCAACCTTTGTGGAGGTAATCTTGCTGGGCACGGTCAACATGGACTCTTCGTCTTCAGCCTCATCCTCCTCAACTTCGCCTTCCTCTGTTTCCTCCTGCTCTCCATCGTCTGGCTCGTAGCTGTCATCCCCATCCGGCCTGTCCTTTGTTTTGCCTATGCGCCGCTTTTTGCCTACATCTCCAGTTTCTTTGCCCTTGCGAGCACCAGGGCCACCCCTCTTGGCATCATTGTCATCCCACTTCCTCTTCCTCCCCATGACTCGCTCTTCCTTCACGCCTGCCGCATCCAGGAGGTCCTCCTCGGCCTTTTCCTCAGCCCGCATGTACTCGTCTGCTCTAACGACTTCGCCATATTCATCCACTCTCCTTCGCCGCATTACGAATGGAAACATCCTATTTCGCCCTTTAGCGCCGCGTACGTCGTAATCATATACACCTTTCCCCCTAAGTAAGATGTTGATTCCAATGTCCACTTTGCCTGTGCCATACCCAGATGGGGTTGCGCCACCGAGCATTACAGTTGCCGCGGAAATTTTCTTACTGTTAGCAGTAGTGAGAGCCTTTCCTTGCCTTTCAGAATCCGAATCGTCATCAGAGGAGGATGAGGCGTCGTCATCGTCCGGCTCTGCGCCAATGGAGGAGGGGAGACCTGAATTGGAGAGAAGAGATTGGTGTTGTGAGGTCAATGCCTGTTGCGCTGCGAGATGCCGATTATACGCTTCGAGTTCCTGGCCCACTAGCGGTGTCCGATGAGAAATCTAAATTACTCGGATATGAGCGCTTACTCTGTGCCCCAGGTCGGGGGGAATACCTCTAGTTCGGCGTGCTGCCCATCGAGAGGCACTTCCTGCCAGCTAGTTGCCTTTGTCTCCCCGTCACCGCTTGTCTTTTCCTTCCACTGTTCCCATAAGTTTCCAGCCCACCCTAGTTTGCCGTCTAACCTCTCTGTCAAAACAACCAAATTCTTCTCATCGTTGGCAAGCCTCATTAATGCTTCACGACTGAAGCCCCACCCAAGACTAGAATCCGAAGCAATAATGACCTTGCCACGTTCATTTCCGTCGTTCAAGATCTTGCTAAGATGTCCTTGTGTAGAAACCAGATTTAAATGTAGAAAGTCAAATGGACCAGCCTTATTGCCATCGTTTCCTTTCCCTTCTGCATCGTCTCTTTGTCGGTTTCCTCTTCGGTCCCCACCCGCAATTGACTCAAATTCTCTAACCACCCCCTCATCCATCCACTCCAGCATGCTTCCGACCACCTGACCTAATCTTCGCACTCTCCTTCCGGCAAGGAACAATCCAATTCCTTTACCTTTTGCTCGTGAAGATAAATCCTGGTCTTTTCTCCAGGCGTGCTCGAGCAGGTATACAAGCTCTAGCACCCGTCCAACAGAGTCTGTGGGGATCAGAACAGTGCCACTGTTCTCTAACGCTGTCTTTTTTATGGCATCCAAGAGCATTTCATCCCTCTTTTTCCTCCCACCAGGTATGCTCACGACTTCTGAATTCCTTGCCGAGCAAATCAATGCCGTTGGCTTCCCCAAAGTTTCCACAGAGACCCCGCCGCCGGTCAAGAATCCCGCTCCTCGAAGACAGTTCTCGCGCGAGTGATTCCAATCCACAGCATAGACAATCGATTCCTGCGCTTGCTGTATCTTCCATATCGTACCTCCCAGACTATGTCCAGCTGAATAGGCAGTAATCGTGATGCTCCCCAACTTCCCTGAAACCCTTGCGACAGCTGAATGCAGAGGCGTGGGCTGCGAGTATTTCAGCGTAACGATCTTGGTACAATACGAATCGATCTCGGCAGACGTCGGGGGTAGCTTCAACGCATCGGGATGTAGTTCGCCTGTCTCGGTGGGTGGTAGGAAGGCTGGTGCACTAAAGTTGATTGCCGGCACGGGAAGAGCGACGGAATCTAGCAGACGGGTGGATGCCACCGGCGTAGACAAGTATATATCCTGCAATAATAAACGGCCAAGATTGGATACCGGAAATGTGCTGTAGACAGGAATGGAGGAGAAGTTCGGGATGTGTTTGCACGCGTGCGCATAAGCTCCCATGTGAGCAAGGGTGGGGTGAGTGAGAAGTATGAGGTCGATTGTAGGAGTATGTCTGTAAACCGAAATCTCTATATCAGCGCGTCCCAAGGCTGCAGAGAAATCCAAGAGCGATTTCCCTAATACGTTGAGGAGCTCAAGCACGACCAACTAACCTCTCCAATTCCGCTAGCATCTTCACATCGAAGCTCTCGTCCCAACCCACATCGATTAAGACCTTAATTCCATTCTCGAGTTCGAGTAAAGATTGGCAAGCCTGAGAATCCGACTGAGCTCCCAGAAGGGGAGTAAAGAGAAGCATTACCGAAGTTATAATCGAGCAACCTTCTGAAGATTAGACAGGTACTCTGTCAAGCCCGGGGGTTTGTTTTTCATTCTGGTGTTTGTCACAGGCAGCCTACCGCAGCTGAGCTGCACGAGTGTTACCCTGCCTTTGATTTTGAGCCTCCCACACCTTTTCTTGGCATGACTATTTTCTGTCGCAAAAGTTATATTCTCTGCTCATACAAGCTGCTCCAGAGAACACTCTCTGATCACCACTTGCCCCGCCAAAATGATTCGCACAGTGTATGTTATTCCATATTTCACAAAGTGCTACGAGTTATTCAGCGAAAGCTGATACTCATACTCCACAGAAAACCCCGGAATGCCCGCTCAAGGCGGGCACTTGAGGCCCGGGAGCCCAAACTTGTCGAAAGCCAAAAGAACACACTTTTTCTTTCAGGGACAAGTACCAGCAACCTAACAAGATCTGCAATGACCGATATTGTACGTTCTCCACATCCCCCATTGGTTTCCAAGATATACTGACAGTGCTCGCCCACCCAGCACTCCCTCAAAAAACCCAACGCAATAAAATTCACAAAAAAGAACAGAATCCACCCATTCGAGGACCCAACCCCTCTCGAATTCTTCTCCTCCAAAAACGACACCTCATTCCTAGTCTTTGCCTCGCACTCCAAGAAGCGCCCGCACAACTTAACCTTCGCCCGTACCTTTGATCACAGAATCCTAGACATGCTAGAACTCGGCATAGACCAGAACACCTTTCGCCCGCTAACATTTTTCAAAACCTCAAAGCCGGGAATCGGAATGAAGCCGCTACTGTCCTTCTCCGGGGCAATCTTCGATTCGATACCCAAGTACCAGCTCTTCAAGAATATGTTCCTAGACTTCTTCCGCGGCGAGACGGTGAGTTCTATCAATGTCGAGGGACTTCAGTACATGATTTACTTTTCCGCATGCGAGTCCACGGAGCAGAACCCGACTCCTGCCATTCATATGCGTGTGCACTTAATCAAGACTTTGAAGAGCGGTCAGAAGTTGCCGAGGGTTGAGGTGGAAGAGATGGGGCCCAGGATGGACTTTAATATCAGACGAGTCCAAGAGGCGGATGAAGCGATGATGAAGGAGGCGCTAAAGAAGCCGAGGGCTTTAGAGGTATATCCCTATCTCTACCACTGCTGCGCATTCCCGATGCTAAAAATCCGTAGGCTCGATCCAAGAAGAACATCGAAACGGATATCATTGGTGACAAGATTGGTCGCGTACACACCGGCAAGCAAGACTTCAGCAAGATGCAGTCGAGGAAGATGAAGGGATTGAAGCGAAGACCTACTGATGACGCTGATGAGGAAATGACACTGGTTGACGAGGGTAAAAGCGATGGTGCGAAGAAGGCACGTCTTGCTTAATGTGTACACTATAAATTTCTGCTGTTACCAAACAGCTGGTTTTCGGGTTTATTGCGACCAGCTACTCTGTTGTCAACTCGACGGGTGACTTCAGGTGATTATGGCTTCTGCGGTTCAGTGTGCTTCACGAGATAATACTCGGTGGCTTCGAACAGCTATATCCCCGCCTGGCTACAACCTGTGACACACAGCGGGCCGATCTACAATTCTTGAATGCCTTCATCCCACCTATTGGCCTCCGAAAATGTTCATAGAGCAACAGCAGTCCATGAGCAATGATCACGGGCTTTCATTCCAAATCGTACTGTATTCAATTACCCTCTAAAAACCTCCCAAACTCCGCAACGCTATTAAAGGTTATTGAGGTGAAGCCCCCCTAGGATACCCCCAACCAACCAAGTTAACTGGCTATCGCTGGAATGCCTCCCTCCGATCTTCCCTCTCATTTCAATAACACCTACCCAACCGTATGCCACCAATGTAAACCCTGCAATCATGTAATGCAAATGCAGCTCGTAGAGAAAAGGAATAAACCAACTAGAATATCAAATACAATCGCCCAATTCCCCCTCAAAACACAAGTACGAATCAAAAAAAAAAGCTCAATGTCTCCGCTTCCCACGAGTCTCACAACTCCACCTCCCAGCTTCTCCCCCTCGCTTTTGTTTCCCTAAATGACCCGCCCGCCCTACAGAATGAACCTCACACATTGCAACGAGATAGGGGAGAGAACAAAAGAAGAAGAAAAGGGGAAAAAAGAAGAAGCAAAAGGCTCTCCCCCACTTACAGATCAAAAGGTCTCAAATGACAGCTTCCCTGGCCACCGTATACCGAGCAAGGTGCGTATTCGTCATCATCGAGATAGCTCGAGTCCACCCCACCATAATAGTCGTTGAAAAAGTCAGAGGTTCGAAAAACAGGGTCTTGCGCCTTTTGTCCGCCAGCCGCGGAGAGCAGGGAATGTGCCGAGCAATCCTCTCCCAAAGCCACCGTGGCCTGCCCAGACTGCATGTCGTTCATGATCTGGGACTGAATCATGCGAGCTTGTGCCTCCTGTTGCTCGCGCTGGCGGAGAAGCTGATTGTGGGTTTCCAACGCCTGGTTGTACATGTTGTTGTCGATAATTCCATGAGCAAGAGCTATTTCCAGATCGTTTGTGGAGGTCTCTGAGCCTAGGTTTGAGCTCAAAAGGTACTGAATGTACGACCGCTCCCGGTCCACAGCTGAGCTCGCGGCTGCTGGCTCCTGGGGTTTATCCGCAACGGGCTTTCCAAAGGAGGTTGGTTGGATGTAATGCTGAGAAACAGAGAAATTGATGCCGGTTGGTGAGGCTCCGGGGGGGGTCGGTGGAGTATCGTCCAGAAGAGAGAGGTTGCGGGAGAACAGGTTTGCGAGCTCATCCCCGCCTGCCCATGTTTGGTCTGGCTTTGTAGGGGGAGTCGCGGGAACTAAGTTCGAAGTTGCAGCGCACTGCGGTCAGTGTGTATCAGCAAACAAGCCTCCAAGGTCTAAAAATTAGGGCTTTCGGAGGGTTGGTACTTGGGAGCAGTAAGGGATTTCGTCATAGTTCATGCGAGGAAATTGGTCCACATTGTTGCAATTCAGGCAGCGGACGGCGAGGAATGTCAACATATTTGCCGGTTAATGAATGGTCTGGTATCTTATGGAATGGGTAGGGTAGGCTTAGATGTGTTATTATTTCTTCTGGGGGTCAAATGTAGGAGATTAGGATAAAAACTCTGGTGGTGTTTATGACTTGAAGCGGACTGAGTATCTATTTCAAAGATCTGGACACAGGATAGTACATGAGAGCTAAGAAAGAAAGAAATAGAATACCAGAGTGAGGAATTGCAGCTTTTGTGTATTTTTTCTTCTTTTTCTTCTTTTTCTTTTTCTCTCTCAAGAATAGAATTTGTGGGTGATGGCGGGGTGAGTAAGTGGGCTTGATATGGAAGGTAGGGAGGTATGGTGGGGTCAGGATAGAGAAAGTGAGTTCCTTGGGTTGCGGTAATTATATGGAAAATGGCCGGCGCCGGAATCAAAAGAATACACGGTGAGCAGGGGCTGCTAGCGGAGGGACGGAATGAGCAAGATTGTGCGGATGATGGCAGGCACCGGAAAAGCAATAGAATAGTGAAGGGTGCGGTAATGTAGGGGCAGAGATATTTGGAAGGTGGAAGGTGGAAGGTGCTGAGGGGAGAAGGAGGAAGGGAGGAAAGGAGAGAGTGAGAGAGTGAGAGAGTGAGGGGAAAGGGGGGGTAGATATACAGTAATGTTATGGGAAGACGAACACATCCGCACGGCCATAAAGGATACAGGCGGTACTCCTGCGGTACACGAATCCCATCCGTTTCAAGGCGTGGGAGACTTTTAGTCCGAATTCTTCCCCAACAGCAGGAACAAGGTTAGTTACCCCACTACCGTCCATCGAAGAAAATCACGCTATTGAAATCTGATTCTAGGCCAATACAGTACGAACATGACAGCAAAAGGCCAGCAGTCGCCCTCCCTTGCATGCTACAGCAGAGGACTGCACAGTGAGGTTATCCTCATCGCGATCGGCTCAAAAGAAAACAGGTTGAGCAGAATTAACCCCCCACCGCGGTGGGGTGAAGGAGTGAGTGAAATTGTTCGGCCATTCCCAGCCGTGTGACCGGGAAATATACCGTCAAATGGATAAGCATGACAGCAGATGTGGCTCAGCATTTGCTGTGACGGCACCGTATTTTGATAGGCACAGTGAAGGTCTACAACCACGGGTTTGGATGCAAACTGAAACAGTTACTGTAGTGAGTGACAAAGAAATGGCTCGGAGGGCGCTCGGAACCAGGAAATTGAATGGAAGAAACGAAGATTAGACTGACCATACGTACTGACCGGTCCACAAATACCTGCCCTCTCAATCTGCCAGCTGTTTCCCGGAAAAAGGGTTCCAATAAATAAGAGAACGGACCGACACAAACTGTCGAAGAGGGCCGATTCTCCGCTTTAAAATAGCACCCTATCATCGTTGGTCTACAGTAACAGCTGAGAGGCGGGTGGGGGGCCGAAGTGAACTGTTTTTGCCCAGGCAGCTAGCATGTTGCGTTCTTGATTCTAAAGTTCAGTTTGTGTGATACCTTCCATAATACAAGTAGTGAGAATACCAGTGCACGGTGCAGTATGGTACTTGGAGACGGAGGCAGTGATATTCCGGAATATCCTGATCTTTTTCACCTTCTACAGTAGGATTTGCCTTTTGGTAAATGGCTAGGCCCGTACCAAGGATGGTATAATAATATGATTATGTATAAGTACAGATTCGATAGTTTCTTCTTGGCCTAACACTCCCAACCTGCCCTCAACCACGATATATTATACACAATAGTTGTTTCCTTCTGTCCGAACCGGGTTGGGCTTCACTTTCTCTGCTTCCTACCACACGCAATAGGTGCGTTACACCGCACTCAGCCCCGCCAACGTTTCCTTTTCCTATTTCCCAATATATCTCATGGCTTCTAAGAGGATTTGTTAGACTGGTGTAGAGGGTGGTCGAAACACCTTTCAAAGCAAGGTGCTCTGACACAGGTTGAGTTCAATCTCAACAACGTTTTTGCATCGCCCACCACATATTCGTTAGGATTCCCTATTATTACTGTATTATCTATGTTCGACAGACCTTTTCAGGTGAACTAGGCCTATTCCCATCCTCCAGTTTCCGGAGAAAATTTGGGTTTCGGGTCTCAAACTGGATGGGTCGGGCATCTTACCAAGAGGAGATTGCATAAGAGAATCCAAGTAGGGCTGGCCAGCACTTGTGCAGCGCATATTATATACTACCAATACCGGTACAATACCAGCAGCTACTCATATTCAATGTGGCCCTACCGTAAGGGTCACCCGTATTACACCACCTTTTCGGGATTTATATCAGTGGTTTACAAGTAGCGGAGGATCCTAAGAAGGCCTTTCAGATAGGGGTTGTTTTGGGAAAGTGACTACTTGGGGATTTTTCTTGTTTTTGGTAAAAGCCATTTTTAGTTTGAAGAACAACCAATACAATTTTGAGAAAAATGAAGAACATGTCCTGAACAAACAATTTGTTGTAGTGCAATAATCAATAGGTAAGAAAAATCAGCAATAGGAGATAAATAAAGTGAAATTTTGACCTGTTAATACTATGTAAAAATAGTGATGGTTGTTAAATCTGGTGAAAAGAAATTAGGGATAATAATAATTATGAATAAACAACGGTTATATCTGTTAATAGAAAAACTTATAGAACATTTAAGTTTAGTTAACAGGCTCATTTTTTAATTTCTTTTAACAAGGAGGGCAACAACAGGAATCTGTTTTGTTGGGTAAAAGCTGAAACTTGCTTCCCGTTTACCTCTTTGTTAGAGATATTTCAGTTTTCTTAAACAAATAAAAGGTAAGTTTTAACATCTATAATTATTGATACTATCCAGAACTGTATAGTCATATTTTTACAAGTCTAAAAATCATCCTAATCGTAACCTCAAGCTGTATACTTTGCAATTTGTATTACATTTTGAATATGTGTCATAAGTAGTGACAAAACATTTAGGGTTTGACATATATCCTAGCTTATGAGTTATAAAATGTTTATATTTCGCCCTATCCCTCCCTTGTGGTCAGAAAGTTTAGATGATACCTATTAGCACACTTATCATTAGTTACTACTATTAGTGTGTTGTTATGGGAAAAAGAGTACCATTTTGTTACGATCCTATACTGTAAGCTGAATTGCAACAGGTAACTACTTCTTTTTGAGTTGGATGAATATGACTGGGCCGTTGTTACAGTCCTGTATGGGGCGTGGCTCTAATATCAGCCACCAGGGTAGGAGTACTATTGCAACGAGTAGTACTAGGCGGGTTTCCACTATTGCTCTTAGGCCTATGCCAACGTTGTATGGATAGCCGAACCCTATGGTTCCTATCGCACAACGCCAATAGAGGAGTGGAGAGGTAAAGAGATAAAGTAATTGTATAGGAAAGAACTTAGATAGTTGTGTGAAGAGTCATAAATACAGGCCGCCCTGAGTCCTTATAGGCAATCTTCCCTCAACCCTAACCCTGGTGACTCATACCTATGAGTCACATAACCTCGATGACTCATATTGAGTCATAGTATGAAATCCATCAGCTGACCCCTTTGAGTCAACTGCACAACATTCCAAATCCAATCATAACTTGTAAAACGAGTCATGTGCCACGAAGTGGCCACATGCGCGAAACCCATGACTCGTAATATGAGTCATGTGCGAAACTCATTACATCATATGACACACAAGTGTGAGTCATGCGCACAATCAACCAATCACAATATAACAATGATTTGCACTATTGTGTATCATGTGTAACCCCATGACTCCTAAGGAGTCATAGTGCGAAATATAACAACCTTATGACTCATAACTATGAGTCATGCGAAATCCTGCCTTGCTTAGTCACCAATCGTGACATTGGCTCTCCTCTCCGATCAGCCTGAGTCCCATCAGGCTCAACGTCCTATCCTCGTCGGGCTTTCCCCAAACCTGCGCAATTCCTTTTTCAACTTCCGAACCTGATGTTCGGCGTGCTGCCAACCTTTCCGGACCTCTTCCAACGACAGGTTTGCCGTTCTGATAGTTCGATCTTTTCGGCAATTGTCCTTTGATAGGTCCGCATATCCTCTCTTTGGTTCCCAATTGTGGCTTCGATGTTGCCAAGTTAGTTTAGTAACCCCTTGGTTTGTCGTTCCAGACATCCCATATCTGGGCTAGTAACGGTTTCATCTGTTCCGCCCTCCTCTCTCCTCAACTGTGTCCGCACAGTTGCCTTCTTCTTCCGTATAGGTGTATCCGTTTTGTTCAGGGGGGCGGCTTCCCCCCTGCATCTTGCGTAGTACCCGGCATCGATCTTGTCGTGTCGATGTACACAGCTGTTGTCCTTTAAGCACTGGATCCAGGATGATTCCTTGTGGGGTTGTTGTTGTTTGCATATCTTTGGTTGTTTGGGAAACCAATTACTTCCTTCCTTATCGCGTAAATGAATGTGGCTGTGGTTATCGTAGCAGGCAGTCCATGAAAGAGCGTTATGTTCTGCCTGTTTGTGTCTTTCCTCCTGCGTTGCATATGGGGGGCTGGTTGGTGTGATATCTCTTGGGCTATCGCCCCAACCGTCGCTGGTGCCAAGGTCGTTTCCTCCACGGGCTCGATCTTGACTGCAAACCATTCTGAGTTTTCTTGGGTACTGCTGATGGAAACATTCAATAGCGATGCTGGCATTGTTGAAGTTCTCCGCAGGGTACCAAGTTTTGTCATGATCTGGTAAGTAGCCGGTCCACTTGGCTCTGTATTGTAGGCGTCTTCGGTGTAGGCGTGAATCAATGATTTTTTCAAGTTCGGACTTGCTTTCTCCTTCTATCTCGATTGGAGGTGGTGGTGATTGCTTTTGTGAGGGAAACCAATTGCAGTGATATGGTTCGTGAAGTGATATGTGGAAGGTGTTGTGGACCTTAATATGTTGGGGCAAGGCCAATTTATAGGCACTTGTGCCCACCTTCGTAAGGATCTTGAATGGTCCAATTTTCTTGTAATCCAGCTTCTTGCATGGTCTTGTGGTCCTAATATTCCTTGGCAGCAACCAGACCATGTCGCCTGACTGGAGATTCGGATCGGGTTTTCTGTGTTGATCGTAGTTTTCTTTTTGTCGTAATTGTGCACTGACCATTGCCTGACGTAGGATACTGTGCAGCTGACCCATCTCTTCCTTATAAGTCCTTTCTTTCGGTATCATGTGGCCAATTGCTTCATGCTCAGGGTGGTGACCATAATTAGCTTATAATAGTGTGGTCTTTATTGTTTCCTGCTTTGCATTGTTGTAAGCAAATTCAGCCAGTGGTAGTAGGTCAGCCCAGTCGTCTTGTTGATAGTTGATGTAGGCTCGTAGGTATTGTTCTAGTATGCCATTTGTCCTCACGGTTTGTCCATCGGGTTGAGGGTGGAAAGCGGTACTCAACCTCCTTTCTATCCCTAACGATTTCGTCGTTTCTCTCCATAGGTCCGATGTGAACAAGGTTCCTCGATCTGTGATGATACCCGGTTGTAGTTCATGTATGCGAAATATTTCCTTCAGGAATATTTGCACAAAGTCCTTCGTATTCATATCTTTGTTGCAAGGTATAAAATGACTCATTTTCGTTAATCGGTCGATCACTACCAGTATGGGGTCATAACCGGCTTATATCAGAAGGTCGGTGATAAAGTCCATTGCTATAGATTTCCATGGTTGGTGGGGTGCTTCGTTTGGCTGTAGTAATCTGTATGGTGCATGCCGGATTGCTTTCGTTCTTTGGCAGATATCCTCTCGCATCCTTGGCCAGTAATATTGCCAAACTAGGAGGGCGGTAGTTTTGTTAGTCCCTCCATGGCCTGCTGTTGGTGTATCGTGGTTGTGTCGTATTAGCATTGTCCTCATCGCTTCTCCTTCCAGGACCCAGATTTTTCCTTGATACCAAAAGTATCCTTCTTTCCATTCGCATGCTCCAAGTGCAACTCCTTTCATCTCCTTGTTTCCTCTTTCCAGGGCATCGTGGATTGCCCTTATTTGTGTATCAGTTTTGCTTGCTTGGCAAATTCCAGCGTCGTCTTCTACAAACCTTACTACTTCCATTGCTTCAAAGTAGTGTTCAGTTGGTAGGAGGATCCTGAGTTTCTGTCGAATCCTTTCCTCGTCTTTTCCAGGGATGTCTTCCGCCCTTCTTGTTAGAGCGTCTTGTTTACCTCCTTCTTTTCAAGGTCGATATTGTATCTTGATATCATATTGGCTGAGTGTTTCACTCCAGTGAATTTGTCGGTCTTTGAGTTCCTTTGTTGTGGTAAAGGGTACCAGATTTTTGTGGTCTGTAAGTACCAACACTCGATGTCGACTTCCTTTTGCATATCTTCTCCATTCTTTTAGAGCTTGTACAATTGATAACAGCTCTTTGTCGTGTATGTCTTAGTTGCATTCTGCGGGCGACATCGTTTTCAAGCAGTATGGAACTGGTTGCCATCTTCCATCGTTCCCTTTTTGTGATAATATGACAGAGCATACATATTTTGATGCAACGGTCTCTATCATGATCTCTTTTTCCGGGTCATAATGTACCAGGACTGGAGCTGAAGTCAACCGTTGCCGTAACTCGTCGAATGCTTTCTGTGGTCGTTCTGTCCAGTTCCACATGACGTCCTTTTTTGTGAGTTCATATAAGGGTTTCGCTATACAACTGAACCCTTCTATGAACCGTCGATAGAAGTTGCAGAATCCCATCAAGCATTGAATGCCTGTTTTGGTTTCTGGTGGCTTCCGTTCCCATATGGCCTGGGTTTTGACAGGGTCGATTCTGACTCCTTCTTTGTCGATAATAAATCCTAGGTATTCCGTTCGTTCCTTATGGAACTCGCACTTGGATGGCTTAAGCGTGAGTCCCTCCTTTCTCAGGGCTTCTATAACCTTGTGGACTTGGGTTTTGTGTTGTTCCAGGTTTTCTCAATATATCATGATATCATCAAGGTAGACGATACAGCAGATGTCAAGAAATCGACCCAGGATCTGATTGACCCATCTTTCGAAAGCTGCAGGCGCATTTTTGAGACCGAATAGCATCACCATATATTCGTATATTCCATATTTTGTTGTGAATGTTATCTTCCATTCATCTCCATCCTTGATCCTGATCTTGTGGCAGGCGTTCCGAATATCCAATTTCGTGCAGATTTTGGCTCCATGGACTCGATCCAGTGCTTCCCCTATCAATGGCAGCCGGTATCGATTTCGTTTGGTGACTTCGTTGAGTCCTCAGTAGTCTACACAGACTTGTAGTTTGCCATCTTTCTTCTTCACAAACAGGATTGGGGATCCACTATTTGCGTAAGAGTCGCGAATCCATCCTCGGTTTTTGTTGACGGGGATGTATTCACACAGCTCTTACAATTCTTTTTCTCCCAATGGGTATAACTTTTTTGCTGGCACTGTTTCCCCTTTCTTGAGGTTGATTTCGAAGTTGACATTGGGACGATATGGGGTCAGCCGAGTTTCTTCTCCTCCCTTGAACATGTCCAGGTACTGCTGATATTCGCTTGGTACGATGTTTCTGGTATTCTCTTTTTCATGTCCTTTCTTGGCCTGATGGCTAACACGGTGCTGATATTGATTGCTTCGATCCTACTCGATTGGTTTGTCTTGTAATCCTATTTGAGGATTCCGGTAACTTCGCCCCTTCGATTGAATTTGCCGTAGAATGTGGCCGAGATCTCATTGATCTCAATTCTTTGGCGTTCTGGTTTTTTGGTACTTCCAAATCCTGCTTCGCCTCTCATAGTGGGAGCCAGTTGCTCCACCTCTTCGCATTGTCCCATGACAATCTTTTCACTGATTAACTGTGCGATTCTATTTCGTGGCTCAACCGTATAGTCGTCTTTTCCCAGGTTAACCAGTTCTACCTTTATCTTACCCGCATAATCGGCATCGATTACTCCCGCGTTGACAGTAATCAAATGTTTAACTGCCCACCCGCTGCATGGAGCAATCCGCCCATAGGTGCCTTCCTGTAGTTTGATGGCTATTCCGGTACTGACAGGTTTTTAGTCTTTTGCCAGTATTATGACTCTTTCGCTCGCATACAGGTCGTGTCCTGTTGCCTCTGCTGATCCCTTGGTAGGTATTGTTGCTGTTTCGTTTAATCTTTGGATTTTGCTGTTCTGGACATCGTTGGCCTGGATCTTGGAAAATTGCATGGTCAAATTCTCTTCCAGGGCTTCGTTTCAGGGACTAGGTCCACCGCTGGCGAGCTTTCCAGGCATACCGTTGTACACATCTCACTATTGAATGTAATCTTGTTGCTTTCCCAATCTATCTTGGGGTTGTGTCTTCTTAACCATGGCAACCCTAACACTGCCGCATGGTTGAGTAGATCTGCGATTTGGAAGGTTGCCACTTCCTTATGGCCGCCGATGTCCATAGGTACTTCTGCTATATGGGTAATTGGTCCCATAGAGCTTGGCTTCCCGTCCCCAAGATAGATTTCCCGTATTTCTTACGCTTTCTTTGTTCGTATGCCGTATTTGTGGCTGATTTCCTGGTCCATAAAGTTTTCTGTAGCGCCCGAGTCAATCATGCCGTTAATAATGACTGTCTTGTCCTTGCCTAGTAAACGCATTTTGACCACGGCATGGTCTTTTGCTTGTTCCAATGTCTCCGTGTTTGTAAGTGCCATGTAGATGTTACAGATTCCGATAGTTTTGGTTTTGTTGTCCCACAGCCCATCTCTTACTGAGGACTTTCTTCGTTTCCCGACTCTTCAGGTGTTCCTCTGATCCCCATTTCGTGTAGGTAGGTTCGTGGTCCAGTGATTATTGTTGGTCTTGCTGTGGAACTGCCTGGTATAGTCCTTCTCATCTCTTGCATTTCGGCAATTACTGAATCTGTTCCCAGGTCTGGCGCATTCCAGGCATAGGTTGTTGTCCCTTCTTCTTGTAAATTCTGCTCGTGAGAGGTTTAGTAGTGGGCGTCTACTGGTAGCATCCAGGTCCAATAGGTCGCCTTGGGTTTCAATATTTTTGCCCGATTTCTAGGTTCCGTTATTATTCCTGAGCGTTTCCTGTTGTTGGATAAAGTTACTGTTGTTTCCTTGGAGGTGCTAGATCATGTTGATCCGGTTTTCTTTTTCATTTGCCCATACTGCAAGAGCTTCGACATTTGCTGCCAGTATGTGGTCCGCTGCCCATGCGTCTTAGAGCGTTCGGTTAATTCCATTAAGGAATTGGCGTCTTAGTGTACCATCATCCTCATTCGCCTCTTTAGCTGTGAGGCGCAAGTCATTGATGTATTCCGTGACTGGTTCTTTGCTTTGCCTCAGGCGGTCGAGCTTTATCCTAGCTGCATTTTCCGCATCCACATCCCCAAACTAGTCTTAAAGGGCTGTAGTGAAATCTTCATATGTAGTCCAGGTCTCCGGCTTGCGTCCTTCTGCAAATGGGGTTATCCAGCTTGCTGCTGCATCCCTCAGCAAGCTCTTGACGTAGGTGATGCGTTCCATATGTTGTGTTTCTTGTGTCGCTTGAAAGTATAATTGGCATTGCACAAAGATGGTTCGTAGTTTGGTCCTTGTTCCATGGAAGGTAGGGGGTTTCTCGACCTTGATCTGGTTGTTGATTGTTTCTCGCTGGTTGTTTATCAGGGTCAGGATCTCTTGGAACTGTGCAGTTGTAAATCCTGCTAGTTGAATTCCTGCTCCACCACCAGCAGTTGCTGGTCCCGTGGCTGACCTCCTTTCTGGTCTTGGGGTTACAGGTTCCGGAGATCCTCTTGGTGAGGCAGGCTCAGGTGTCACCGGACTTGTAGTTCTTTGTGACTGGCTTCTGGATAGATTTGTGCTAAGTGCTTCTTCAAGTGCTGGACTAAGTGGTAAGGTATCGATTTATTCCTCGGTAAGGTCGATGTCGTTGTCTGTAAAGTCTGCCGTTTTGTAGTTAGGTGTTGCTTAGGTGACACAACCAAATGTTACGATCCTATACTGTAAGCTGACTTGCAACAGGTAACTACTTCTCTTTGGGTTGGATGAATATGACCAGGCCGTTGTTACAGTCCGGTATTGGGCGTGGTGCTAATGTCAGCCACCAGGGTAGGAGTACTATTCCAACGAGTACTACTAGGCAGGTTTCCACTATTGCTCTTAGGTATATGCCTACGTTGTATGGACAGCCGAACCCTATGGTTCCTATCGCACAACGCCAATAAAGGAGTGGAGAGGTAAAGAGGTAAAGTAATTGTATAGGAAAGAACTTAGATGGTTGCGTGAAGGGTCCTAGATACAGGCCGCCCTGAGTCCTTATATAGGCACTCTTCCCTCAACCTTAACCCTGGTGACTCATACCTATGAGTCACATAACCTCTATGACTCATATTGAGTCATAGTATGAAATCCATCAGCTGACCACTTTGAGTCAACTGCACAACGTTCCAATTCCAATCATAACTTGTAAAACGAGTCATGTGCCCCGAAGTGGCCACATGCGGGAAACCCATGACTCTTAATGTGGGTCATGTGCGAAACTCATTACATCATATGACTCACAAGTGTGAGTTTTGCGCACAATCAACTAATTACAATATAACAAGGATTTGCACTATTGTGCATCCTTTAAAACCCCATGACTCCTAATTAGTCATAGTGCGAAATATAACAACCTTATGACTCATAACTATGAGTCATGCGAAATCCTGCCTTGCTTAGTCACCAATTGTGACACATTTCTTCTCTGTTGTTTTGAGTTCTACCCCATCTTAGCCATAATGGCAACCAAAGCCCTCTTGAGAAAAATGGAAAAACGTGTTTTGAAAAAGAAATTGCAATAATTGTACATCTAATAAATTAAATAGTATAAAAATAAAAGATACATAATGCTTATTATTATTTCTACAATTGTATAAAACATATTTTGAATTATCATTTGATCAATAGATTTTAATTCAGAATTCAAGATTAATATAGATTAAGGAAAAGGTATAATAGCTAAGCAGAATTAATAGAATTATTAATTTTAATCTTCTGATTTGTGCTTGTGTCAAGAACCAGGAGGATGGCCACACTCCTGTTTGGCTGCCGGTATAATTATTAATTCTTCTCTGATAATATGCTGATTTTCCCTGAAAGTAAATTTTTATTAAGTGCTTATTTCGCTTCTTTTGCATTTACTGGTTTTGTATTTTTCTTGTTATGAATATTTGAAATTAGTGTGTCAGCAGGCTTGGAGTAGTGCTATAAATCATGATACTCAGGAGGAACACAAGAGGAATATTTGCCATAAAGACCATGCCACCTCTCAGGATGCTAATATTCAAGCCAGTATCTACAGGTTCATATTGTTCAATATCAGATAAGTTAGTTAGAAGAAAATTCCACTTCCTGATATCACTCTTTGCCCATGCATCCTAAAACAGCCTTTAAGCTGCACAATATCTGGATTTGGTGCAGCCAAGCGGAAACAGTAAATCTATTGAATTCCTCCTAATGCTTTTAAGTATAAGTTCAAAGATGTCTCTGTTACGGGGTAGGCAATTCAGTACTGTTGAATTCCCTAGGCAGTTCTTGTATTGAGAGTAAAGGAGAACTGTAACGAAGCTCTGTTAAGAATAAAGATAAAAGGTAACGGATATCTCAAAACCCTGTGAAGTTGTTTAACTAATAAATAAAAATCTTGTTAAGCTCTCTTCTACGTTGCTACATGATCCCTTGACTATCAGGTTTTTTTTTTTTTTTTTTTTTTTTGATTATGTCTGATATTCGTTGTTAAAGTACAAGAACGTGTATGGAGAGCTAGCTATAGCAAAAATAAAATCATAATTCTAATCCAATAGCCTGCACGTCTCCTGAGATCAAAACCCATACTCCAAGGACCTTTTGGTTTGGGCCTAACAGCACATCTCGCCTATAAGTAAACAAACCCCCAGCTAGGTAAGTAGACAACAGGTTGAAAGTAAGAAGCAGGAAAGCAGGAATGCATAAGGAAAACCCATGATGAAAACTACTACAGATAAGGAGAAAATTAGCTACTAATTTACACCCATAAGGGCGCTGGCAGGTTTGTGATAGAGCTGGTATTGCAAGGTAACCGACAGCATAAACACAAATCTAAGAGATAGTGCAATATTAGGATCAGATGTAAGCGAAGGCAGATTTGACTGTGTGCAAGAGTCGTAGAGAGGAGAGGTAGTAAGGTACAAGCTGAAGGGGAGAGTAGCAGGAGGGTGCCAGCTATGGTTGAGGTAGTAAGATGCCAGCTGAAGAGGAGGGGGAGGAGTAGGGTGCCAGCTGATCCAATGTGAGGAGAAGAGAGATGAGGGGAAGAGGAGGAGTAGTAGCACCAATCATCAGGAACAGGATTGTGTGCGTACCCATTTAGGTAGTTCTCAAACAATTGAGAGTGGAGGAATTGACCATTGGACTTCAAAGTGACCGTACACCAGTTGGGAGTTACTTCCTACTACAGGTGTGTCTCTGTAATACTTATATAAATCAGTTAGTATGGCATACCAGACCTCAGCCCAGCCAAGGACCCTGAAGGGATTCAGAGATGAACAGTATCATAGGCCTGCCTAGCGGTAAAACAACCTGTGGTAAATTGTCCAATTGATGGTACCTTGGTACTCAGTTAGGCAGGGTAACTCTGTTAGACAGGGTAACCCTACGCAAGACCTATGTAGGGTAACCCAGTTGAACAGGGTAATCTGGAGTTCTACTTAGGTAGGGTAACCCCTATTAGGCAAAGTAACCAAGGCACACGATTGGGCCAGGTAGCCCAGTTAGACAGTATAGCTAGCAAGACCGGGTAACTGTAGTATCCCTGTAAAATATTGGTACCTGATATGTAAGCAATCAGGCCTCGTATGTTCCTGTAACCAAATGTAACATGGCTGCATAATCAAGTGAAAACAACTGAGAGGTTACACGATCCAGTTAGGTGATCCAAATGTACATTATGCTGAGTTCGGAGACAGTTTGGACTATGCTGGGGGCAAGTTACCCTACCTTGGGGATTGCGCATAGTATTGTATATCGTAAGTTAGCCTACCTTCAACATTACACAAAACACGAAAAATCATGAAAACACCAGTGGGCGATTGAGAGCGAGTTGGTAAACTGCCACCGTAATGGGTGTCGAAGTGTGACAGTTGATAAAATGATAACAAAACTAGGCTGCAGCAGGTGGTCCTATAACACAGTATAGGTCAACATGGTTCAGCAGAGAAATCATGTCCGTAGGGTATATAATAGGGTAGGCCAACCCCGGGCAAGTTCCTAGAATTGACACAAGATGGCGGTGCTAGGGTACCTTAGGTACCTGATATGCCTATGGGAGGTATGGGAGTCCCTTAGGGGTTATCAGGGAGTGGGGAACGAAAGGAAGTTTGTTTGAATAAAACTTTACTGTTAAAAGCAACAAATGTCCCTGGACCATACCATAACTGAGAGACGTTACAGGACTCTGAGGGCATTCTGTCTTATCAGGCTGAGGTGCTTAATAAACTATTGGCTATGGGTAGCGCCCATTTAGCCAACACAGTAGTGCAACTCGCCAGGGGAGCTGAGGAGTCACAAGAAAAGCTCTCGGAAAGCCCAGTAGACTATGTTGGCTACCATGTTTGTATAGGTGGGAATGCCTCAGGGCAACTGAGTCTTACCATAGATAATGAGTCCAATGCAGTCTTGACAGTAGGCCACTGACCAGATAACAATTAGAAGGCTTTTCTGTCCTGCAGATATAATCGAGATGCATTGCAGAAAGCCAATCAGATTAAGGAGACTCTACTTATCCGAGCGATCCGAAGGCTCCGACAGGTGATTCTAACGGAGCCAATTGTTGATAGCCCAGAGTGGAGAAGGGAGCTCAACTATGTGCAAAGTAAAGATAGGTGTCATTAGCCTTTATAATTCTACTTAAATAAACGCGGTCGGCACTCGACTCTGAAGACCAACTATCCTCCAAAGACGAATTTGATTTGAGTGAAGCTCCGGTATTATTAAATTAAGTTTTATCATTTTATTCGAACATCTTTATCTTTACCTTCCCTTAATTTTGCTTTAAGTCTTTTGGTGCGGTTACAACCCTAGGATCCATCTTTCTACAGGGTGCCCCCGTTAAAGTCTCCCAGGTGTATGAAGATAGGATGTTCCCAACTGTACATATGTTAGGTGAGGCAGAGCAAACTAGCTAAGCGAGTCGAAACTAGAGTAGGGAAAGGAGAGGAAACTATCAACTATGATGGAAAGGAGAGGATAGACTTAAAGGGGTAGACCCTAATATTTTTGGCAAGGTGAGCTGGAGGTAAAAGGTCCACACCCTGTGGGTTAACCAGAGGGGATGGGAACCAGCTTTGTTGGGTTGCTGATAATAACTCGTAGTATTGGGATTTCAATCGCTGGGTGAGTAGAGGAGATTGAAGATGCCTTAACTATCGGGGGACTGCTAGCAATTTATTCAATTCTCGTATTACTTATGTTAGCCATATATATCAAGTTTGATTAAATACCATAGCCATGGTCATAGAAAGTGGAAACCCCGTTTGACCTAGAAAATGTATGCCCCGCTCTGTCAAATGATTTCACAAACTATTTAGTTCTATGAGAGTGTTTAGCACTTCACTTGTAAATAGCCTTCGATCTATTTACCCAATATACTAAGTACAAGTTGATCTAGCCCATCTCCCAATATCTTAAACAATACAAGGCGATCAGAGAAGGTCTGTCTTTCTTGCATATATGCACTCAGGTGCATATCCATTCTGTTTATGACCAGTCTGAGTACTATGTATTTCTAGAGTCTAGATCTTACACCGAGGCTGATTAGCTCTGCTATAGACTCTACTTCCTACCACCATGGGTTGTAGTCATATAGTAACCTCCCGGTTCTGTATACTATCAGATCACATGATTTGTACCATTTCCCATATGGGTAACTGTCTCGCAAGAGTGAAATATTATAACAGCACGATTATCCAAGAATCAAACTGCTTTGATATTACCCCCTTTATCGGTATTATCAGCAAGTGCAGCATATATATCTCAAGTTCATATCTCCTGTTAATTCACTCTGTGCTTCAAAGTTGCAAAACTTTAGTCTAAATTATTTCATGTAAGATCTTTTATTTGAAAACTTAAGATGATTTCTTAAATATCCTGTATTGCTACAAGCTAACGAAGATACCATCACCTGTGTTTTATTCTTATTCTGGCCTCTGTGGTTATTTGTTCAAAGATTAATCTTCACTCTAAGTTTGTGAATAGAAGTTAAAAAACAATACAAAATTGAAACAACTTGGTTAGCTCCTTTGCCCTGCTGTGCCTCTGTAAATATTGCATGATAATGTTAATCTATAATATCATAGACTATAACAAAAGCATAAAACTTACAATGTCACTAAGAGTACCAGTGTGATGGCTGTGTTGGTACTTTTGGTATTTCAACAACTTGTTGAAATTCAAAGGAAAATATACTTGTTTCAGATTGAAAGACCTTGGCTCTTGCAATGTCAGCCACATATGCAGTATAACATGCTCTGTACTCTTGCTTATATATTTGAAATTATTTTTCTTTCTCAATAACTTCAGATATAAAAATTGAACTATCATTAGTCCCTAGATCCTTAGGAATTAATGATAGTGACTGGACTTTTGCATTTAGTAGATATGGTAAAATCGTATATCCATCGCAGATATTCTTTGTTACTATATGTATTTTCATAAAGTATAATCTGGCATATGATGCCCATACTTGGTAAAAGTTGGAAAAAGAATGATGGTCTTGATTTCCAGATTTTACACTTTCTCTAGAATATCTTTTATATAGAAATCTGTAAGATAAATAGCAGGGAAGATAGATAAGATTCATGAACTCTATATCAGTAGTATTTTTCCCATATATAACCTTTGAATTATAGGTTTGATTAGCAATTACTTCACACTTATCCTCTCTCAAATTTAAGAGATAGTCATATACATGAGTAGCAACTACTTTAGGCTCTGTTCTGTTGGAGTGCAAAGTGGGTCATCCGTTCGTTATCGACATATTTGTATATAGAGTAATGGTTATTGAAAGGTCGGTGCCAATTATTATTTCTGAGTTGACAGAAAACTTTGTCTGTACAACAATATCATTATAATCCAGATTCCCTAACCAACAGCAAGAGCAAGGCCAGCTGCCATTAATCAGGCCTATGCAGGAGGATACTGCTAGTAATAGGTAAGTTCGACTATGGAGGTTCAAAGTAGTGCCCCCTTTGACACACCTGAGATACAGTCTAGGAAGCCATCAAATACTAGTTGCTCCAGCCTTTACCAATATGTCTGGAAGCAGTCATTCTTCAATTGAGTTAGTGAAAACATACAATAACCCCTTGTTCTTTACTGGAGAACTTCAGGGCCCAAAAGACAGCATGCAGCCCATAGCAACTGGTCACCTGAGATGACTACAACCTGTTCTATTGGCTAGGCTAAGCAATTTGAGTAGGAAAATAGTCTGACAATGACTTTAAGATGGATGTGTTGTATGGGATTACAGAGGAGGTTCAAATGATTATGAGTATAGGGAATCTGTTTAAGGGAAAGAAGTGTCAACAGAAATTTGAAATATTGAAGAGGCAATAGAAGGTCTGTACAAGGTTAAAGGATAAGAGTGGGTTTGAATTGTTGCTAAGACTTGTGCTATTACAGCACCAGATGAGATCAGGGATATGGAGATCAAAAATCAGCCAATAATTCCGGAATGCTGGGACAAGACAACTGCTAATGCAATGGAGTTGGCAGAAATCCTAGCAGGTAGTTAGGCTACTGGACGCCGTGCAATATATGCTGGAATACTCTCTTCTACCTCTGTTGACTCAGACCTACTTGGTTACGATAATATTGGTACCTATATTTTTTCAGATTCTCCTAGTCTGACTGAGAGTCCCCTGCAGGACAAAGCAAAAAGTAGACATGATCGACAAAAGGTTGCACGATTAGGGCAAATTCGGCAACTTTGTGAGACTGCCTGTAAGTACCTTATCCTTACTGTAGAAAGAATAGTCTCTGCTTTACTTGCGACCCCACATGTTCAGTCTGCAGTTCACTCAGCTGTCTACAGGTTCTGCGAAACTTACTGTGGTAGACCTAAATAGTGTACTAAAAATATCCTTATTGGATATGACTTGTTTGAAAATGCAACTAAAGCAGAAAAAATTCTGGTACTACATGGATGGGAAGAAGAAGAACAATGACTCAGATGGCTAATTTAACGCCAGCAAGGCTAAAGGATTAATTGTAATTAGTTTTATATTCTATTCTACTGGTATTCAACATAGCCAATCCACATCTTTGTAGCCCATCTATCCCGCTCTATCACCATAACTGTCATGGCCTGTGATGCTCCCATGTCTCTTCCCCATTCATGCTCAGAATCCCTATTCATATTATCATTTCTCATACCATTTCCCGGGGAACATCTGCCTCTTATAAAACTAGTCTGCCTCTCCATTCGCTCTATAGCGATTACAGTCATAAACAGTACAAACAACTAGTACCAACTGCGCCCGTATGTCCAAATCATACTTAGGTTTGTAATAGAGAATATGAAAACATCACTGTATAACTCCTAAGATTCATGCAATCACATTCCGTAATTTTGCATACTATAGATTGAATAGCTCCTTCTTGGTCATTGTGCGTAGTTATGGTTCTGGATGTTCGTGAAGATGCTATCAAAATGGCCACTAGTGTGGTAAAAAGCCAGCACGTAGTCAACATCCTGCATTTGCCAAATATGCTGTTCCTTCATGATAGGAAACCTATTAATGTAATCAGGGCTGTTATGGGTCTACACCTAGTTATGGGTCAGATATATTTATTAGGAAACAACTCTAGTAATGTCAACCAGTCAACCAGAAACACACTATTTACTCTCAAATTGTAATCACAGTATTACAGCTGTATTTAGAACAAGTCTAGGTGCTTTTATTTTGAGAAAGTAATATGATGAAAGACAGAAGATACAAAGTGTATGATACTACAGTTACCTTTAATCAGAAATATATTCATCATCAACTATGTTATAGTTGACTTGATGGCATGTAGAGCGGAGGAGACCTCTAGTAGTGGTCCTGTGGGTATTATGTTATTGATTTTCCTGCTAGGAAATGTGAGCTATAAAACTTTAAGGAGGGTAAATTTGACCTACATTTTGAACAACTATGTCATCATCACTATCTTCATTTCCATCCTCACCAGAACATTCTGACTCCTCTAACTCAGCATCTGCATTACTAATGACTACCTGCCTAGACTTATACTTCTTCTGCCGCCACTCATTCAACATGACTAGCTTGGCTGCCGTCTTTTAAAGCTTGCAGCATTCTTCATCTCGTCAAGGTTCTCGCTTTCTGTAACCTACTCCCAAGTATCTCGAGAATCCCAAAGGGACTCTGAAGATACTGTAAGGATAAGGTGAGAAGCGTCGATGGACAGGTCTTCAATAGTCAAGGTACAAGGTATAGAACTAATATAGTGACCGTTCAACTTACAGTAATAAAGATGATAATCCTGTGATGCTTAAGAGTCCAAATCCTAAAGGGATTGCAGGTTCTTTAAATATAGAAAAATTGTAGCTAGGAAAACTAAACCAAAGCGCAAACATCCTGTTCAACAAACATGCTAATATAGGCAGCATAACAAGGTAACCATATTCCGAAAACAGAGGGTTTTAAGCGACCGGATGTAGCTAACAAAACAACTAATAGAATCCAAACAGGAAGGAACAAGAGATCGCTAATACTATACAAATCCAGTAGGTATAAAAGGAGGATAGCGATACCCAAATGGGTAGAAGCAAGGAGGGGTAGAGATAAGCAAAACAAGGAAAGAATAACCAGTTAGGGAGTCATAACCTAGTAGGAAGGGACCACCAAATAGTAGAGCTTAACAGGTATAAACGCAAATAAGTAATAACCAACATCAAGTCAGTAGTAATAGTAGAAACATAGTAGGATTCCATTACACTTTCTGTACAGATATGCAAGTTGCTTGGATCCCAGTATAAGAACACGCTTTAATTCCCGTCGGCTAGGCTTCGTCCTCTTCTGTATGGCTTACTATTGCTGGAGGAGTTGGTGGTAATGCTCAATTCTGCCCCTGTCTCTTATTGTAGGCAAACAAGCTCGGTTAGATACCTTGTGATCTCCACTCTTGGTTCTATTTCTGGTACCTCACCTACCAACTTTACCAACTGGTTTAGCCTTCTGGATAGGTCACTCCTAGCAGCTGATGGGCGAAGACCTAATCACCGAATTGCAAGGGATGGTGGGGAGGAGGCTTTTGATTGAAGAGTGGGATCACGGAGGATTCGATATCAGTTGAATTGTATTAGACCAGTCGCACGCCATGCCGATATAATTTTCATCTTGGTAAAGGTCTTGAGTCTTGCTCTATGGAGCATGGGATAGAAGTCACCCTCCTGTGGCTTTGAATATGGTCCATGGGCACGCATCTTTGCTTCAACCTCTTGTTTGTAGTATGTATTGAGAGGAGAAAATAAACCAACATCAAGTGGCTGAAGCACATGGGTCGAGTATGGAGGTACGCAGGGGAGGTAAATATTGTGCTCGATAGCAAATTCAATAAACTGAAAGATCCTACAATAGAAATTGTGGAAATCAAGGAAGAGGATTCGTTGCTGTTTGATGCCATTTGTCGGTCAGGTTTTCTGCTAAAATATTTCTACCAACCACTAATAGGCGATTTGGTAATTGGTGTATCCAGTAGGCGAATGAGTAACGAAGGCATCCTGCTTCTCCTCAAAGTCGATGTTGCAATAATGACTGATAACCTGTGTCCTTGCAGGATAGATAATGAGAGAAGGTAAAACTATTCCTTATCCTGAAACAGCTTCAATATCAGTGACCTAACTGCGTTAACAATCTTGAATAACCTTTGGATTCCTCCTTGATGATCTGCAAATGACCTGCCCACTACCAGAAAGTACAAGGGCAAATCCCATCTTATCAATATTCCAAATATTCCCATCTTGAACATGAAACTTGTAGAGAGTATTGTAAAACCGATTGAGGTGGGATTAATAGCATGAAAGGTCCGTAGCCTGAGCCCTCTGCTTGTCTAGTACCTACCCAACCTTGAATTGAATTTCTGGATGCTGTATTAAAAACTGTTGTATCCAGTTCTCTCCTACCTTCTCTGCTTTTTGTTGAACTTTCAAAATGGCACAGACCATTTGATAAACATGAGAGTGACGTAGAGGCAACCCATAATCATCCCACTTTGCAACCCACTTGACCAAGGCCTTCTCCGGTTCATAGTTGAGTAGTTGCTGATCGGGATAGCATTGAATTGCTGGCTGCGTGTGTCCATAATACCGGTTGCTTAGTGTTGTGTTGGAAATCCCAAACTGTAGACTTGCTTTGTCAAAATGAGAATCCTGGAGTACTTCGGACAGCTTCAGAAGCCTTGGCCTTCCTGTACTCTTGCTTGGGTTTCATTTTAGGCATTGTTTGGTATAATCCGAGGTTTTTTCAGAAAGTTGTAACTAAAAGAGGCAAGGAGATCGCTTGAGAAAAATATTTGTCAAAAGTAGTGATATTGAATTCAGTAGCTCACTTCATATATCCTAGATTTTGAGGCAACAACTACTGAAACCATTTAGAATATTCTACCCATTGTATATATGTGAGCAACAATGGGATTAAGGCAGCTCTGGGGCCATTGTGATTGAACATAGTCATATTTGTAAAAATTGACAATTACTTCAAAAACAATGACAAAACTGTATATATTTCTAAAATTATTTCATATAATGAATACTTATCTCAGACAACCATTCTTTTGATGTCTTATTTATGAAAGAGTTAGGCCTTGTACTTGTATTCACTTTTTGATTCAAAATATATAATCGAGCCTGGTCACCTATAACTAGGTGTTTACACATAATAAATCCGATTATGTTAAGTTCTGTATTTTCTAAAACACGAGCATCATTCTCTCAACATTCACAGCTAGCACAAACATTCAATAAGTATTCCTCCATACTACATCCAGCAAGAATAATTTGCAAAATAGTGCCCTTCCAGTAGTGCTATGGTCCATGTAGTTAGGTTGGAATATGGGCCAAAATCGGAGTACTATCAATAGTTCCACGAATCTCAAAGAAGTAGAACATCTTTTCAGAATAGTTACAGATATGTGCTATTGCATTATTTGGCAGAAGGCGAACAAATGCTTTATATAATGGTAAAAGTGCCTTTGAGACTTGCTGGAACTGACTATTAGATGTTTAGTATAATTTGAGCCAAGTGGGGGGTATTAAACTATAGTTTGGTAACAAATTATATATCTTATAGTGAAATTGTATTCCTACTATCTTGGAAATGCTCCTGGGCCTTCCGATTTGAAGCTCCATGTGCAATTATCCAAAGAAATATCATGTGCAGTTCCTCAACTCATAATTCTCTTCTTGGTCCTAGAGGTCGATGTTCTACAATCTAGCCAAGTGAATTCAGCATTGTGGTAAATGGCATTTGAATCCCCAATATGGCACGGCAAGAATGTTTACTAAGAAGCGCATGTGTATAAAGCTCATAGGTTTGAATAGAGCTATGAACTGGAATTCGTTAAAGGTATAGGTGGCTATAAACTACTGTAGCAATTACAATCTACGTGCATCTATGCATAATTGCTCCCTGGAATGAGTTCGGATTGATATTGGTAACCAATATGATCGTGATTGAGTGTTCTATCAATAACATAGATGGTGGGGTTATTACCCATGGTGTAGTTATTACCCATTGAAATTAGTAAAAGTACAACTAATACCATTTTTACAAAACTACACCAAAATGCCAAAATCGATCAACAAAAGTGCAAACGATATGACAAGTATGAGCAGTAGCTCCTCCTTGCGATTGATGATATAAGAGCAAATCCAGATGCCAAAATAAGTCACTTTGCTCTCCATCATGGCATAAATCGGAAAAGCTTGTACAACCGACTTACTCGCAAGTCAGAAGCTACACACAGGGCTCATGTGGAGCCAATGACTCCCACCCCTGAAGAGGAGATCAGTGTTTTAGAATGGGTCAAAAAACGAAATGCTTTAGGCTTTCCCACGAAGCACAAGGAACTACTCCGCATGGTAGTTCATTTGCGCAATTCGAACCATCCTGAAAATCCTACCATTTCCAACTTGGGTGACAATTATGTTACTTGCTTTGTAGCCAGACATCAAGAAGTAGCTACAATAGTCTCTAAGGCAATGGACCGATACCTAATTCTTGTACAGAATCCTGAAAACACAAGAGAATTTCTTCAAAAGGTTGCAGGAGTGCCTGACTAGATAGGAAATTGATCCGGCAGACTTCGGGAACTTTGATGAGAAGGGATTCCAATTGGGAAGGATTAGTTTGGCTAATGAACTAGGGGTCTCATGTGTGCGTGTTGGGAACCCAGGAAGGCGGGTCCAGCTAGGGAACCGGGAGTGTGTTACCGTGATCGAAGTGGTTTCAGCAACAGGAAAGGTACTACCAGCATTTTATATCTATGCTGACAAGGCCCACTATGCTCGATGGCATCCTAAATCCGGCATTGATAGTCGAACCTCCTTTACCTGTACCAACAATGGCTGGACTCGCAATTATGTTGGCCTAAGGTGGTTGAAAGAGTACTTTGATATTTGGGCACCTCCAACAAAACCAGGCAAAACACGGCACCTACTTTGTGATTACCACTCCTCTCATATCACCTATAAGTTCCTAGAGTTCTGTCTAGAGAAAAAGATTACCTTATTCTTCTTTCCTGCTCATGCAACTCATATTTTACAACCCCTTGATGTGAGTATAATTGGTCTATTAGCTCTTTACTGTGCTCAGGAAGTTGACAGTTGGACAGCAATCCAGCTCCCTCATATATCTTTGCTTAAAGGGGTCTATATTTCTCTATGTGAGAGAGTAAGAAAGAAAGCATTTACTGACTCTACAATTCGTTCAGCTTAGTCTACCTATGGGATCTATCCCCTCAATAAAGTCCCAGTTCTTACCAATCCGTGAGTAACTGCTACTCTTCAAAAGTACTCTAATTCCACCCTTATCGCCCTCACAACCTACGCCCTATGGTTCCATGTCTGCCATTGACTGAAGCAGACAGAATCTGTAATACACTGCCCTCCACCCTTGATGAAACACTCCTACAAATCAAAGCACTTCAAAATGCCGTCACAAAAGCTGAAGATGACACGTGAATTGTGCAGAAAGAGCTACGACAATTTCGAGTAAGAGAAAAGCCTGCTAGATAAAGTATGAAGGTCTTTCTCATGTACACTATATTACTCAGGATGACTTAATGGAAGCAAGACATGGTGTCGCGGATCCACTACTGAAGAAGAGTGTAAAAGTATCAAAGAAAGTTGTACGTCGAAAAAGAAAGCTACTAGAGGAGGTACAGAAAACTATTTCATTAGAGTCTGAAGAGTATTTGCCAGTTATTCTCTCTAGTTCTGATGTGGAAGAATATTTTGATAAGTCATTTTCTGAGAGGAAGGAAAGCGACTATTGTCCCTCTGAAATTGATATCTTGGAATATCCGTCCCAGTCTGTTAATCAGCCAGGCTCTGCACCTGTAGATCTAGATTCCCCTGAGACGGAGAGTGTAGAGGATTGTGTTGTTGCTTTGGGATGATTGAGTCGCAATCAACCTTACCGATATTAAAGGTACCTAGATTTCCTTGCTAGATAACTACCTTTTTTTTTTTCTAAAAGTGTATTTTTTGTTCCATGTTATATAATCCAAGGGGAAACCTTTGTTACTAACAAATTACAACTATAATAGTACAAAACTGGGGTAATAGTGTCTAAATCTAGACTAGAATGTAAAAATGTAAACTAGAATCATAGTGGGTAATAGCTACACCATGGGTAATAACCCCACCATCTATGGTATGGACAAAGTTTTTATTTAATACATTTTCTTAAACTTACTGTTTGTATATTTTTATACTATTTATAGGCCTATTACTGTTGCTATGAATTTTTAATGGCCAAGCTTTCCTTTTAGGCAATGGAACAGTTGCCATATATGAAATTTACTGAACACCAGTTCAGTCCTTCCATATCGAGATTGAAGGCAAATGGTGATTTGTATTTGGGAACAGAATACAATGGTCATTGCCAAACAGACCATTAGATGTTTAGTTAGAAGCTACCTGGCCATAAATACTATTCTCTAGGGGAATTTGCATATGTGTTGCACACAGATAGTTAATTTAAGTATACCGGCATTTGAAGTATATGTTCTAAAAGGTTGGAACAAGATCTCCTGACTCTATTTCATTACAAGGAACAACATACCTCAAGTTGTGTCATTACCCTTAGGCTTACGATAATCGTTCTAAAGTTTTTTTGATGAATTTATTAAAAATGAGTTGTGGTACAATTGTGTTGATAAGAAATATGAGGGTATGATTCTCTTCACCTTACTTGATAATTCATGCAAATATAGTAGCTATCTTTATTATGATTCTGGATCACCCTTACCTGTACATGCTTGCAAGTAGGAACAAGCCTGCTGGATTAATTCTAAGCGCCTGTCAGGTATCTTATCTAGTTTATTATCTTCACTTCCTGGTTCAAAATAACTACTCCTAGAATCTAAGTTGTTTAAAACTTTATAATAAGAATTATCAATTTCCATTTACCAGTAACAAACAAACTTGAACTATTTGCATTACAAATCCCAAACTCTAATTTAGAGTTATCAAAATTACAGTCTGAAGTACCAATACTAGGTCAATATCCATACTCAGTCTAAAACAATCAAGGAAAAAGAATAGTTTAAAGTAGGAAACAGGTAAAAATTGCTATTAGCAATTGGGGAAATTGAGAATAATGTGGAAGAAATCTTTACAACAGTAACCTACACCCAAGTACCTCCAGAATTCCAATGGAACTCTGAAGATACTATTAGGTTAGGGGGAGAAGTGTCGATGGAAAAGACTTTATTAGACAAGGTAAAATGTATAGAACTAATAGGTTGCCTGTTTATCTTATAGTATTAAAGCTCATAGTCCTGTAAGGCTTGAGTGTTTGAATCCTAAAGGGCTTGCAGGCTCTTTAAATAAAAAAGATTGTAGCTAGGAAAGCTTAACATAAGCACCAATATCCTGTCCAACAAATATGCTAATTGAGGCAGTACAACAAGACAACCATATTCCGAAAATAAAGAGTTAAAAGCGACATGATGTGGCTAACAAAACAAGAAATAGAATTCAAACAAGGAGTACCAAAAGATAGCTAATAATATAAAAATCCAGTACATATAGTTCTAGCATAGCAATACCCAAATAGACAAAAATAGAGAGGAGGTAATGATAAGCGAAATCGGGAATGAAAGACTAACTTACTGAGAAGCATTTTTTAAATTGAGCCAGGAAGGTGATCCAGAAATCATAACCCTCATCTTTTGGGAATCTGAGGTCACCCTTCATTTTCTTCCAGAATGTTATTGTGTAAGGGGCCCCCTCGGTTGCTTCTATTCTTTCTAACGCATACTTGATGCCTTCTTCGTTGTCTTCCCATTGTCATGGGTTTCTTCCAAAGTAGTCCTCACAGTTAAGTAACCATACTTCCACATTCTGATTAGGCTTATTCTCCAACTTGAAAGGGGGAGCTGCCTGCCGTCTGTTGGTATGGGCTAATGCTTGCCCTAGTTGGTCCACCAATGCCTCTGCCTCAGATTCAAACCTTCATCCTAGCAAGTGTCTTCATGAGGGCTCACAACGTTTTTTAGAGCAGCCACAACCAAGTTCTGAGCCTGGGTCATTGTCGCCTAGATAAGGTGTATTCGCTGGTGCAGGTAGTGGTAGTCCATTCCCACCTTTCTTGTTACCTTCCCTACGATTCACTCCTTTTACCATATCTTGACAGGGATTGAATCGAAATACTTCTCTTCAGTCAGCAGTGGTCCGTTTTTCCAACCCTGGATTTGCCACTGGCTGTGGTCCCACTGTTTTCAACCAACTAGGTTTCTTGCAACTTGTAGTTGCGTTACTACCTCGCATATTTTCGCCAATATACGAATTATTTGGTCTGACGCTGCATTATGGATTGAGTAATTGGCTTCTCTCTCAATTCATTCTTGTCCTAAATGTTGATAGAGTTCCCTTAAATACAGTCTGGTCCGCTCATATTCTTCCAGCGCTGCAACCTGCCTTTGCAGAAGTTCATAACTTTGTCGTGCTAGGGCTTCTTCCAATTAGTGATCTACGTCTAGAGATTCCTGCCCTGTTGCACTAATGTTAGAGTGAAGTTGAGTACTTACTACTTCGTGATATGTAACCAGTTGTTCTTGAGATCGTAGCTTAACCTCCAGCTTCTTAGGAGTTGCTGTTTGCAGGGTGATCGTCTCTGCCGCCAGCATCTCTAATGCATGATAGACCTATATTAGCTCTTCTCCCATGATTTGTTCTGCCTGTGCAATACTGTTTGCATGATGCAGTAGTTAGTCTGCCTGAACCTGTACTTGACTGGAGAGTTTATTGGAGCCCAGATGAGTATTGTCGACCAATTCACGCAAGGTTCAGTCAAAATTGCCATTTGCAGGTAAAATAGATTTAGTCTATTTTTAAAAAGCAGGGTTTCAGGCATCAGGAAGCTAGGGGTACTTGAACAGGTGTCAGGGGCTAACTTTCTCACTCGATTAGGAGGTGAGAGGTGGTGCAGAGCCAAAGGTGGTCTGGAGTGTCCCGGTACATGGTCGCTTCCCACAAGAGATACTTCTTCAATATCAGAAATGGCCTTGGCCTTATATACTGTCAGTTGCAGAGAGGAGATTGTTTAGGAGGATAGTGGATGTCACCTGAGTCCCCACAAAGGGGGCATAAAGGATATGTCTATGGAGAGGGAACTGGAATTTGAACTTTCTTCGCTGACGTAGTCAACAAGCTGGCACGACCCGAAGGATGGCCTGTATAGTTCCCTATAGATTTCGGAGAAATCCAGAGGAGTAGAGAAGAGTTTAGGGTCCGTAAACGAGGACGGTTCGTAAGGGTTTGGTAAGGATTCGATCTCCGTAAGGGAGTCGTAAAGGATGGTTTCAACCGTGAGGATAAGGTTTTATGAATGAGGTTCAAGAATAGACTCATTGAGGTCAGTGGAATCAGCTATGAGCTTGTGTGATTCCTCATGGATGACTTCGAGATATCCGCCAGTAATGTATTGAACCTTGGTAGTCAGGAGTAATATCAATATAGAGTTAAGGGTAGTCAATTCTAAGGGCAAGTGAATCGAACTAGGCTTCTACCTTTCTTCGTAAAGTGAGATTGTCTAGGAAGGCCTGTAGGTAAAAGATATTGCGTGAAAGGTACAATATGCATAAGATCTTATCTCTGTTGCGTGATGATATATAAAGCTCGCGAGCTGCTTCAATATTTTTATCACATGTCTGAGTGTCTGCGGACTACTTCTAACTTGTAAACTTTTTTTTCTTCTATCAGTTTCTGTCTATCAATCCTAAGTGCGAGAAACATTTGACTCAGAGAATATTGTTACTCAAGCAGCTTATCGACACATCACAGCTTCTTCATTTCTTGATTTTGTTAACAATTTCTCAGTCGGAGATGTAGTTCCTTGTTCCGCCGCCGAAACTCAGGTAGTCCATCATAGAATTTACCAATAGTTTCATAGAACTCCTAGTGGCCAACTTGGCTGATGACCTATCTGGATACTACTGGCTTTCCCAGTTTGTTGCCGATGGCTTTCAGGTTGACTTAAGACATACAATCGGTCCAATACCATATCGTATTGTTATGCCTCCTCTTAGCAACCAGTTCCGATAGATCCTCAGACCAAGATAGGAATGTTATCAGGGTCTGAGTGGGTTCTTATGTTTCTCCTAGAGCCAACTCATCATATTCTCTTGTTTGCGCAGAGCTTCCCGTCAATTTTGGTCCATTCCAGAGAAATCTGTATGGAAAGAGATGGAACTCTGCAGATACGGATCCTGTCCACTTTATTCCCTTTGCATTGGGTCATCTGAGGCTCCCGGTTTATATACCCAGCGTATAGCATCCGGTCTGACGCAAGACGACGGTGTATATGGTGTTACAAGAGGGGCGCAACTGTTTTATTTTTTAGGTGAGTGGACACTGTTTTCCATAGGAGCCGCAGGTGATGTGCGGGCCTAACAAGGAGGCCAGAGGCGAATGAGTAGTCTCTCAGCCCAATTTTCATATAAATTTAGGGCTGGATTCGAGTATCTTATACCCCTGTACCTAACAGTATCATGGCTTGATTGGAATTGGCTCTATAGTCTCTAACAGTAGTATTGTTCCTGGGAACTATGTCTGCTAAAAGAGTTATTTTCCGATTGGGTTCCAACTTTGGGTATATGTTAACTGGATTGTATGACTCACTTAGACAAATAGTTCCTTTTAAATTCTGATCTTCGCTTAATGCTGTATATGCTGTCATGACCTTGTCAGCGAATGAGAATAATCTTAGATTATGGTCTGAAATTGTATCTTCTAGCTGGATGTGGTAGTTGACATCTCTCAGGGGTGATAATTCATCAGATTTCTTGCTGGGCAATACTGTAGGAAACTCAGATAGGAAGTTAGGTGCATCTGCTTTATTCATTGCTGAAAATTGTATACAAGTAGCTTTCTTAAAGGTAAAGGTTATTCCTTTGTCAGGGAAGGCCATAATAGATTTTCCACAATCTATTACAGCATGGTGAGCTGTATGTAAGGCACTCTTAGGAAGAAACCAGAGTTCTGCCGGGATCCATCAAGGGCTTCAGAAATATCGTCCCCTTCCTTGCCAACATGTCTGACAAGTTTTGCCACATAGTGGATAGCTGACTATGATGCTATAACTGCTATCTTGCGGTTGACGGCAGTGTCGAGGTCTCTAGTAGGTATTTGTTGGTTAGTGACAAACCTTCCTGATATCAAGTTGTCTACTGTGGTACCTGTATTGAATAGTACCTTTGCTTTGTGGCCCATATCCATTATGTTTGCTTCAAAGGCTTGGCATTGAATTCCTTTAGGTCTTGGATGGTTGGTTGGAACTGTATCTGATTGCTTCACCTGGAGATCGTCGTCTTGGGTGTTGCATATTCTTCTGACATTCTAAGGTGTTTTAGATATGCCAGAGCCTACATTTCTTTGCTGCTCGGTTCTCCAATGCTCCTTATGCTTTAAGTAGATATTCGAGTAGTTTTCAAATTTTCCAAAAAGATTAACTATCCTTGTCTCTGCTGCCCCGAATCTTCGCAGCCAGGGATATACAAGGATACCAAGAACTGTTGTTTGAGAACCTTGATCGATCTCACTGTGTGCAGTTCCATGGGCCCTTAGGTCCTTATTCTGAAACTGCATTAGAGGTTACATTTCCTTGACGATTTAGGTTTCCATTGAATCCTGCAGAGTCAGTAATTGCATTTCGCTTTTTCACCATATTCACTGGCTGGTCAAAGGATGTATCTGAAGTGATGTATAGCTTAATATCAAGCTTGAGCTTTATATCCATAGTATCTAGCAGTCGCTGCTTCGCTGAATAGTCAGAAATAATTCTTAGAAGGAAACTGTCTCACAAGTTTTCAAGTCTGATTACAGTATCGGTAATGAGTGGTATTTTTCTGCTGGAGGTTTGCTTGACTTGTTCCCACTGTCCATAGATAGTATTTGTAGATGTAGAAGGAAGGAAGTTAGCCTCGAATTTCTGTTAGAGTCTAGCAACAGGGTGGTCTCCAGGTGATGCTTCATATTGGGAGATATTATCGTGTGCATTCTCTCAGCAATAGGCTTCAAAGAAATGCAGGACTTCAGGGGTATTCTCAGTTATGCCAAAGCGAGCGATCTATTGATGGACTGTGTTGAACTGTGACTTGATTCCCCTAGAATCTCAATCTTTTAGTTCTTCGGAAAATGTAAATAGTGCTGGACATTTAAGGCGATTATTTCACTTGAGGATTACTTATATGACGAGAGGTGCAGTGTTTGGATTACTTGGTAGACTAGGTGGACTAGGTGGCCTTAGTGGACTGGGAAAATTTTCAGATGCAGGGGTTGGATCTCTAGGTTCAGTACATAGTCTGGGTGGCGAAGCTGGGGGTACTGGTGTTGAAGGGTTCTCTGGACTGGAATCTGGTTTTAATTCTCAGCTTGGTTCTTTCATGGATTGAATATATTGGTGGAGTGTTCTAGGACCTTTATTGGTCTTAGCCAGAAGCGTAGACTTGAGCTTAGTCTTGGGCTTGAATATTGTACTTTTCTTTGTTGCAGCTGCTAACTACTGAAGATAGTTATGAATCATCAGATAGTGATGCATGAGACAGTACTGGTGCTTGACTTGGTGGTACTCAAAAGGATGCTATCAATCCTCTAGTTTAGTGCATTCTGGTATCTCTTGCAAATGAATGAGTTGCTAGCCAGAGTGAGCAGGTCTTGTCAGGAGTCAGCTCAATACCTTCTTAGAAACAGGAAGTTGTACTAGTACTGCAAAGTCAAGGCAGGCTAAGGGTGATCACTCCTCTGCTGAAGATCAAAGGTATACTTGAGTCTAGGTTAAAAAATATAACCTGCTCCCAAGTACCTCGAAAATCCCATAGTGACTCTTCCGACACCATTAAGATATAGGGAAAAGTGTTAATATATAGGTCTTCAGTAGACAAGTAAAAGGTATGGAACTAATAGACTGACCATTGAACTTGTAGTATTAAAGATGATAGTCCTCTAAGGCTTGAGAGTCTGAATCCTAAAGAGATTGCAGGCCCTTTAAATAGACAAATTGTACCTAGGAAAACTTAATAAAAGTTTAAACATCCAGTCCAACAAACCTGCTAACTGAGGCAGCATAATAAGGTAACCCTATTCTGTAGAGATAGGGTTAAACACGACTAGATGAAGCTAAAAAAACAAGTAATGGATTCCAAACAAGGAGAAATAGGCAATCGCTAATACAATTCACATCCAGTAGGTATGGCAGGAGGATAGCGATACCCAATGGGGTAGAAGCAGGTCGGAGGTAATGATATGTGAAATAAGGAAGGAATAACCAGTTAGGAAGTCGAAACTAACTCAGAAAGAACAGCAAAATTGTAACATTTATCAGGTATAAACCCAAATAAGTAATATCCAACTTTAAGTCAGTATTAATAGTAGAAACATAGTAGGATACCGTTACAAGAAGATAGTCTCCATCGGTAGGTTTCCAAAAAATCTAATAATATGGCAATATGGTATGCTGCTACTAGCCCTTTAACTCTCTTATAATTAATCAATCTATCTCCGATATTCAATCTACGACTGGAACCATCAATGTCATATCAAGCTCGGTGGCACATTGAGCCTTTACAACTAGTTAATAATGTTTGTAAAGAAGAGAATGTGTATTGACATTTTACTTTACTTTATAATAACTACTGAGCATATTTTAAACATATTTCTAAACTTTCTTATGGGTATATCAGGAGGTAGGCTATTATTGTATGTAAAAAAAATGAATTATTTTGTGATAATTAAAAAAAGTAATGTTTATTCCCTACCATTCGTTGAAATTTATATTTAAATAAGTTTTAAGATGCTAGGAAGATACTTGACTATATGGTCTAGTCTTACAACTATTTATTCGGTTTTGTAGTTGTTGGCAATTGTTATCCTTTTCGCTTATATGCAGGTATTAAATAATTCTTTAAACAACTTATGATTGTAAGTTATATAATATATTGACTTTTATAAATAACTTATAATATGAGTAATGGGTTTACCCCATGAGAGTCCAGAAGAGAACTTGACTTATTTTATGAAGTAAGATAGATTTTAGCATGGTAAGCTGTATACTAATTGAATCAGGTATTGGATTTCCAAGTATTGATTGAGATAGGTTATGGCTATATACAACTAATAGGGTATGAGTCATTAGAGAAAGAGTTGAGGAAGATTGCTTTTAACGAATCCTACTATGTTTGAACTATGAGTTCTGATATGATGTTAGTTATTACTTACTGTAATGGGACAGTCAGAAGGAACATGGCGTCTAAGGTTGCATCCACACCATAAAACTTAAAGTAAAACTGCCGTGAGGTAAAGATTAAATAAATAAAGCAAGGGGTAACAGTTAATATCATGAAGGAGGAGCTTCACTTGATTCAAGTTCTTCAGTAGAGGATAGTTGGTTATCGGAGTAGAGTGCCGTGCACGTTTACTTAAGTACAATTATAAAGCCAACGACACCCATAACTACTCTAACAGTCGAAGACCACTCTGCTCCGATTAGGGTTCATCTGATACAAAACCCGATATGAATTAACTTCAGGGACCATTGATCGCTTAGGTAAGCTATATCTATCAGTCGGAAAGGTCATCTGCAATGCAATTCAACCATCTCTACTCTAGAGGAAAACCGTTCAGATCACTGTCTTGTCATTGGCCAAGTAACAATCACCATTGAGCTCATAACTAGTTATAGGACTCAATAGCCTTATGGCATTTTACTCTATTCAACTACCACAGTCAACTTGGTCTTCTTGGTCTGATGACAGCAATTGTGGTAACTTGGTAGGTCCCCAGGTAAGTGTCTCTAGTGAGTTGGCTAAATGGGCGCTACTCATAGCCAACTGTTCAGAGTCCACCTTAAATATGATGAGGATGAACACCTACGGAGTCATATAAAGTCCCTCAGTAATCGTATAGTGCCTGGGCTATTGTTTCTTAGGAAGTAGAGTTCTATCATGACATACTTCTGTATAACAACAACAACTAGAGTGCCATTCTGACGGGTCTTCCTGAATAACTTCTATACCTCCCTTAAAGATATAAGGTACCCAGAGTAGAATCAGTGTACCTGGTGATGTCAATAGTATGAACTTGGCCAGGTCGACAGTCACGCATGTCTATATATCCGTTCGAAAGCATCAAGTAGGATACTAGCTGGTTATGTACAGAATATTACATGGTCATTTTCGTCACGGCAGTTTTGCTAACATTTTACCAACCGTACTACTTTACTAAGGAGGCTGAAAGTGTGAACGCTGAGGGACAAGCGTGGTTCTAGGTTACCAAAACATCCCAAATGAGCTCATGGTAACTATAGTAGAGTTTGCATATTTCGGGTAATAATATAGTAGAGTAACTTGAGATTGGTCTTCATATACGCAAGAGACAATAGTACGGTAACCTGCACTCATTATAGTGTAAATAGTACCAGAACTCTGCGTGAGCTTAATTTATATCGGCAGAACTCTACATAAAGCATCACCTTTAGGTACATGCATTTCGGAGATATTTTGGGGTAGGCAATTCTGTTCAGATCAATAGCCTAAGCCGTGCACATATTGTAAATATCGGAGAACTGTCAGCAAAGCTGTCACAAATCGTGACTTAGCAATATGGAATATTTCACGTGACTAACGATTTGTGAGATCATTTAGGATTATGATGTTTGATTTGATTTATGTTTATGGTTTCATGACTCACGATTGTGAGGTCATATGATGTTATGACTTTCACACCTGACTACAAGTATGAGTCAGGTGTTACACGCATGTGACCCGCTTAGCGCACATGACCTTTTATGGAAATTGGATATTATGGGGATTGTTACTATGACTCAAATTGTGAGTCATAGGATGTTTGTTATACTATAACTCACACGGCAGTCCTAGTAAAGAGGTGACTCATAGTAAAGTCAGCAGGGTTAGGGTTGTGGGAAGAGTGCCAATATAAGGAGGGTTACAGACACAGATAGCTAGCTCTTCACGCAACCACCTAAGTTACTTCCTATGTTATACTTTTACTATTAGTTCAATCGATACTTTATTCTTATAACGACTATCCATTTACATTCACTGACCGAAAGGTGATTTGAGGAACGTATCGCTAAGGAGTAGTCGCAAGGGCTAGGAGTGAGAAGACTAAGCGTTCCCCAAGGTGACGTAAGGCTACGAGACCTGACGACCGGTAAGAACAGTGGTACGTCTCGTTACCTCTTGCAGTTGAAGGAGATAGTCTGCCTTGTCCGGCAGACTAGGGATAGGTTTGTAACAAAAGCACGGTTGTGATAGAAGTAAAAAAGGATAAGTCTTCACAATAGCAGTAAGAAATCTTTGTATCATACCTTATTAACATGATCTATTGTTAGGGGCACTTCTCCATTGCTTAATAATCCCTTAACTACGTGGGCTTGGTAATTATAAATACACTTTTCCCTGTACTTATCTTGGCCATTAATAAGTAGTATCCTTAGAGAATTCCGCAATAGTCTAATGAGTGTTAATACTATTTGACCTTGCAGATGTCTCACCCCAGTACAACAAATGATCCTCCAGTCTATCACATTTTCTGAGGGTTTTTAGCCCTCCACCAGTAGATAACCTTCGATCTCTTTACCAAATAAACTAAGTTCAGTTTGATGCAGCCCAATTGCTAACATCTTGCAAAATACCAGGTGATTAGTCTGGATGGTCGTTTTTCTTTTATATATGTACTCATGTACAAATGCATTTGGACTATTAAAAATATAGAATACGTAATGGATCTACTTAGATAAATTCCGCTATCTTCTTTCACCTATTGTGAGTATTCTTGATTTGACTCTACTTCTTGCCCACATGGGTTGTAGTCAATATAGTTACCTCACACCACCATATACCATAACATCTTTTTTAAACCTATAAGTCCAGTAAGATATCCCTTTTGTTTAACATCAGCTTCCCCTTTTCAAGCTTGGTCTCGAAGCATTATAACCTTTTAGTACTCCTTCCAGTAAGGTTTAAAAACCTATTGCAATAACTTGGCCACATCAGGAAAAACCTTTCCGTAGATACTACTTAGCCCAACTTTGGCATGTCTGGATTTTCCCTATGAAAATCTTCTATCACTTCTGGAGCACTCTCTAATACTGCCAGTGGTTCCCAGGTGTCCTCATCTTCAGAACATCCTTTCCACTTAACCATGTATCAAAGTTCCTAGATCGTATGTAAATGTCGTTTGAATCTTGGCTCATAAGATATTATTTCACTCTTAATAAGTTTTTTTGACCTCCAATTCAAGGTTACCTTCAACTTCTTCCGCTGCCAAATGTAGTTGGTCTCGGCTAGGTCAAACCCATTTTCGGTATAGTTCGAGTAATAATTCAATTAATCCCTGTTAGATTTTCTATCGTTCTTATATTTTCAACTTATAGGCTAGGTTTCCGCATTGCTCTAGGATTTTGAACGGGCCATATAACATTCGCCCAGGCTTCTTTGACAGTTGCTTGATGCAGATTATCTTTGCATTCAGCATAACCAAGTTGCATATTTAGAAGTTTGGTTGACGGTGACCTTTGCGGTCATAGTTCTTGTTCATACCTTAACGAGTCTTCTTGTGAAATTGCTTTGCCTTTTCATGTATCACTTTCATCAAGTGAGCATACATAGTTCCTCCCGCATGTTGAGCTTCACGCTCCTTGATCCATTCTGTTTTTGGATGTTAACCTTAGTTTGCGAACCAAGGAGTTATTCCATATGCACTTGTTAGCGAGTTATTATATGCATACTCAGCTAACAGTAGTAGATGGTACCAGTCATGATGATCATAGTTCACAATAATCCGTAGGTAGCCACCTACCACTTGGTTGATTCTGGCTGTTTGTCTATCAGTTTGAGGGTGGTAAGCCGCAGACAATGTCCTTTTGATGCTTAATATCTCACACAATAATTTCCAAAATTCTTCTTCAAACTTTGCATCCATGTCGGATATGAGTTCTGCAGGGAAACCAGGAGGTTTCCTAACTCCTTTGGAAAATCCCTTGGCAATGTAGTTTACTCCCTAGTATCTCGAGAATCCCAAAGAGACTCTGAAGATACTAGTATGATAAGGGGAGAAGCAATGATGGATAGGTCTTCAATAGTAAAGTTAAAAGGTATGGAACTAATAGAATAACTATTCAACTAGTAGTATTAAAGATGATAGTCCTGTGAGGCTTGAGAGTCCGAATGCTTCAGGGATTGGAGGGTCTTTAAATACAAAAGATTGTAGCTAGGAAAACTTAATAAAAGTGCAAACATCCTGTCTAACAAAATTCTAACAGAGGCAGCATAACCAGGTAACCATATTCCAATAACAGATGGTTAAAAGTGACTGCATGGACCAAACAAAACAAGTAATGGAATCTAAACAAGTAGGTACAAGCAATTGCAAATACCCCAAAGCCAGTAGGTATAGCAGAAGGATACCAATACTCAAGTGGGTAGAAGCAAGTAGGGGGTAATAATATGCAAAACAAGGAGAGAATAACCAGTTAGGAAGTCATAACCAAGTTGGAAGAGACAAGGAAATAGTAGCGCTTATCAGTTATACACCCAAATAATTATTAACAAACATCAAGTCTGTAGTCATAGTAGAAACATAGTAGGATTCGACTACTGTCAACACCAATGGCAGCCGCATTTCCTTCTAAGCGGATAAAGATTGCCATTTTGGTCAACAGGTGGCCTAAAACCCTGATCTAGCTATATCCTGCAGATTTACAAAGTTGTATAATAAAATCTCGATAATGATGCCCAAACAGCAAATGGTACTTGTAGGGGTTGTAATAGCCCAAAGCATACATGTCTTAGTGCACACGCCTTTTGATACTAGGTACACAATCGTGCAAACTCGTTTATCCAGGTCGTGATTCCTTTCCCTTTAAAGTCTCTTGTGATAATTTCCAGAGTCTGTTCTTGACTGAAATACCCTGCGATCTTAGAGTTGAGACACCTCTGTGCTATCTCTGTCTACAGGGTTTCATTTTTAGGAACATATGGACCTTCTTTACATAAGAGTATTTCCTCTGTTTAGGTCCATTATTTAGGCATTTCTCTACCGTTATCCTGTAGACTCTCCACTTGTTTCATTCGTGATAGCAACTTGGGATTCTCGATTGTTATTTCAATTACCCACTTCAAGAATTAACATCAAGTTTCTTGATTTTGCATTTTGCGATTATTGTACTAGACATTAACCTTTGTCCCTAAGTGCATATCATGTGTAAGGTAATATCAGTTGAGACCAGATATTAGTGCGCTCGATTGGAATATAGGAAACATAAATGTCGCTGGTTTTGTTCCAACTGTATTCCTGAACTGCCAAACCATAGGCTTTCTTGTTCAGTATCATCTAACTTCTTAACTTCATGAAGTGTTCTTCCATCAAACCTTTCCAGCATCATCGGTTCTATGCAGTCTCCTCTGCATATCTGAAAAGCATAGTCAGTAGTGTTGACTAGAAGGACCTTAACTTCTCATCTATAGTCCAAATCCACTACTCCAGCTCCATTAAAAATACCATACTTTACTACCTTTCCAGTTCGGGGTGCAATGTGTGCATCTGTTGCAACGGATGGTCATATCTCTAATCTAGTCCCTATGAGCAGTTACTCATTCACAGGATCAATATTGTTTTCGGTAGTGTATAGGTTATAACTATTGGCTAGCTTGGAGCCTCAAGTCGGAATTCATGCTTCCTGTTGCAATCTTTTAATCCTTATGATATACTTCAGTTCCTCTTGAGGCATCTCCCATTTGAGCTGTTCAGAGTTTTCTTTACCCCTTATTACTGAGCTACCTAGGTTTCAGTTATCCAAGAGGTTTTGAAAGTTATAAGACTAGAGTATAGCCTGCTTGGCAGCACAGCTCCCTTCTCTGGTCAGTATTCTGGCCGCAACCTCCAAGGATCTGGTTTGCCTCCTCTGGTTCCAGGTCAGTATATGATTTTAAAATTAAAATCAGAAATCTTCTGTATCCAACATATTTGTCTAAGTAACGTTGCCTTTGGTATGAGAAAGTATTGTAGATTTCAATGATCGATATATATGATGAATGGTTCATCCGTTCTTGAAAAACAGTGTCAACCTTCTTCCAACGCAACTAATATTACTAACAATTCCTTGTCATGAATGTCATGGTTGCGTACAAGAGTTCTGAATTTTTGAGAGTGAAAAGCAACTAGATGTCACTTTTTATTCAAGCATTGAGAGGAGGACACATCCCAATGGGTAATTACTGGTATCAGTTTCCAGTACTGTTTCCCTGTCAGGATGGAAGTGACATAATATCGGCCCTGTGAAGAATTTATATTTAAGCACCTCTAATGCTAATTTTTGTTTTTCTCCGGATGAAAAATCTTAAGGGTTCCCCTTAAGCAAATCAGTAATTGGGGTACAGAGCGTTGAAAGATTTTTCATAAATTGTTGGTAGAGGTTGGCTAAGCTCATAAATAAATAAATTTCTTTAACCAAGGTCGTTAGTGTCCATGCTTTGATGGATTACACTTTACCCTTCCTCATAGTGACTTCATCAACCGCCACAATATAGCCAAAGCACTTCTCTGATGTTATATGAAAGGTTCTTTTCGTAAGCAATATCGCCATTCTGTATTCTCCCAGTTATTCCAAAGATTTCCTAACTATTATGATATTATTCTTCAAAGATTTAGAATATATAAGTATATCATCAATGTATACTACTACTCCTTTATCGAGGATGTCTTTCACAATTATTGTCATTATTAACTGGAAGGTGGCTGGTGTATTGACCAGACCAAATGGTATGTGAATGCATTCATATGAGCCATATCATGAGCGAAAAGCTGTTTTCTATTCGTCGCCCTTCTTGATATGGATATGGTGGTAACTGACCTTGACGTCCAGTTTCTCGAAACTGGTTGCTCTTTCAACAAACTCGTGTAGATCCCTCATCGGAGGAAGTGGATATTTGTTGTTGATCACAACTATGTTCGGCCCTCGATAGTCAACTACCAACCTGAGACGTACATCTTGTTTTGACACAATAGGTATCAGTGGTATGGCACGGGATTTGCACGGCGAAACCTTTCCTTTGTTTTAATATATCCTCTAGGTTTGTCTGCAGCGGACTTAACTCATTGCCCAAGAGCACATATATTTGTCCACAAGGTAGTTTGGTGTCAGGATTGAGGTCAATGGCAGGTTCAAAAGTTTGATCAGTTGGTAGTTTCGCAGCTCTTAAGGGAATAAAGAGGTCTTTGTAATGCTAATATTGTGATGTTATAGTATCCAGTATTATCTCATCCTCATCATCTAGCCATGTAATTCTTCCAATAAGCACTTCTTTTACATCTTCCAGAACCTGCTCATCCCCCTCAATTGATATTACTGGAACCTATGGTAAGAGCTGAAGTTGAGATCCAGGATCCTCAAACCTCCAGGTTCCTGGATTTTGAATTCCTTAGATAGGGTGTTCGTCATTCCAGCATCCAAAGGAATTATTATTCTGTAGTTTCCAGCAGGTGCAGTTTCACACTCAAACTTCGATAATTCGTCATTATATCCGATTTCTATTTAAAGGGGAAGGGTATAATCACTTCCGATAGACATTTGATCTCCAGTAAACAGTGAAATGGGGTTCTGATTTTATCAAGATTTGTCCAAAATATTTAATACCTTAATTAAAACTTCGTATATAACAAGCATATTGGATGCTAAGACTAACTGGACTCTTATGTGATATCGTTTCCCATATACATAGATATGTGGAGTTCCTTCAGGATATTGGTTACCTTTGGGCTCCTCATGTTTGAGCTTTTGTCGCTTCAGAGACGTTATAGTATCATTTCGCCGTTGCTAGAAAGACATTATGGTTGTGTAGGTTATATGGTTGCTACAACGCCAGTATTGTTTCGACCATAGAGGTCTCATAAGTGAACTAAATAAATAGTCAATTATTGAGATTCTGGACGGCCCACCATAAGTGGTCTTTGTCCGCTTCAGAGGGGCTCCTAAAAAAGTTAAAACCTGAGTTAATAGGCGAGCACCAGGTCAAACACTATAAAAAAAAAGAAGAAAAATACTTCTCTCACTTCCTCCAAGGACAATTTCCTAAAGGAGTAATATTTTAGGAATATAAATTTACTTTCCTAAAAGGTATGGAAATCCGAAAATAGTAACTAATTCCGAATTTGGAATATCTTGTCCCAATGAGGAAATAATTGCGAAATTTGTTGTTACCAACTATTACTATAAGAGTTGATGCACAACTCTTCATTTTAAGTTGTCCAACAGTGGTCTAGTAGGGAGAGGTGGGTCAGGCCCCCTGCTTTCGTCACAAGAGTCATTCATTCGGTTGTTTTTCTGAGGTTACAATTAAGAGCTCCCTGCATGTAGGGACCATGGTCTTGTGTGATGGCTATGATGCCTATAATTATTCCACAGCTTCAACCTCGTGAGAACTAATATTTTACCTACTTTAGATTGTTGATTTTGTAGCAAATGTCCGTACAACAGATGGGGGTGCAGGGTAGGTCAACTCAAGTATTTGGCTGAAACTTTTGACATTCCTTCCCTCGTTTTTCCTCATCTCCCTAGCCAACGAGGGATCCCAAATTCCGATTCTGGTTGCTAATTTTTAAGTACCTAGAATACCCAATGTAACGCGTGCCAGGGTGTATCAGGTACCAAGAGGGATGAATCTTGGTAAGGTATGACGATAGTAACTCAGATCCTAAACTGTCTGGACTGCAAGTGTGTGTTACTACAAGAGATCTTGATATGTTGTTTAACAGCCGTCGATTACCATATCGCCAGCTTCGCTAAGTCCTAGACTTAGTTGCTGTGGCTTCGTGTGAACTGAAATGAAGTAACTTTATAACTAAGTATATTGAAAACACTATCTGTCCAAGTCTGCCCTGTCTAAGCTCCAGAGGGGCAGTCTTAAATACATGATCTCGCTTTTTCCAAAGCTTTCCACATCCTTCTATTTGATTTCCAATCAACGGATAAAACCAAGCTCTGCTTGTAAGGTCCTCCAATAAAACAAATACCTCATGCACCTCAACGGTACTAGAAACAAAACATGTATCATCCCGATACACGAAACAAAACATAAAACATATCGGGTGTCAGCCTGATACAAGAAACCCAACATAAAATAAACTAAGTATCAAACGATACTTGAAACCAATCATAAAACAAACTAAGTATCAAATGATACTTGAAAGTAGTCATTAAACAAAGTAACCCCTTACTTGCCCTGCTAGTTTCTGTTAGCCTTGTCAGCCTTAACCATAGTAACCAATACCAGTTACACCCAGGAAATTTAACAACTGTTTCCATGAACAAAACCAAAAAATAATTTCCCTAATCACCCAAATCAAAATCAAAACCAAGTCTTGATAACCTTGCCATCATCAGAGACCCCATACTCGTCATAGTTGCTCTCCAAGTAGGGTTTCCAAAATCAATCATCCACCTTTCCTTCCTCAGCAAACACTCCATAGACTGGTGTCTTTGGTGTGAATCTGATCTCGGTATATCCTGTAATGATAAGAAATTTGTCGCCTGGACAGTTATCTGTCCACCATTCCTGCACAAGCTTCATAGCATTCTCCAATCCCTCAATAGGCTCACAGCTGTTCTCAGAATCCGCATACCCTTTCCACTTAATAAGGAACTGGTCTAGTTCATAGTACAGGTGGTGAACCAACACTTGCTCCACTGCCCATTCTGGTACCTCTTCAACTAGGATTGGGGCTGGTTTCGCATAGGCCCTGGCTGGGAACCTATTATCATAGTTTTCCATAAACCTCTTATCCGTAGAGCAATGAAATACTCCTTCTTTGTGTCGGGAACTTCTAGCTTCCATCAAGACTGTGTAGTTCTATATATAGGAATCGTATTCTAAAACCTCAAAGTCTCCTCACCACCTGGGCTCCAGCTTCTTGCTTCTAGCAGATTCCATAGTGAATAGTTCTCCCCAGACTAACAATTGTTCGCCCACATCAATGGGTTTATGCGTGGTCCTTGTTCTTACTGCCATCCTGGTACTCCTAAATCGTGCCATCTTAACAGAGTTATAGGCCTCATTTCGCAATTCCTGGTGTCAGTTCAGGAAGTCATCAGATGCAGGGACCTGGGTGTTTCTGAATCTGATGGTCATTAGTATAGTGTAATCTCGACCATACATTGCTTTGTATAGTGATATGTTCAGGACATCATAATGTCCTGCATACTCATAGGCTGCTAACTCAGGAAATGCAAGTAACCAGTTGTTCTAGCGCTTGTTAACAACATTCCTTAAGGCGGTCTTGAGGTGTCTGATCTTTCTCTCAACTTGGCCATTGGTTTCGTGGTGTACAGGTACTCTCTTGATGTGTTCGATGGCCAAGACTTCATGCTTTGGGCCCAGAATCGTAATGTAAAACGTGGGTCAGCATCAGTGATCATCTAAGTAGGTACTCCATGTGGAGTGAAGATATGGTGCCAGATGTGGGTGAGGGTCTCAATCGCTAGACTGCTTGAGTGTGTAGGAATAAACCAAGTGAATCCAACCGCCCTATCCACAACTACCAGGACTGTATCATACTTGTTGTTTCCAGACTTGTTGAATGGTGCTGCAAAGTCGATAGCTTTGGAGGTGAAAGTCTCCGAGGGTACTGGCATATACACTGCCTTTCCTTCAGGTAGCTGGAGGCATTCCTTATTCCTTTGACATAAATCGCATTGGCGAACATAGTCTCGAAAATCCGTCCTCATCTTGGACCAGAATATGTATTATATAGCATAGCGTAGGTTGCTATCAGCGCTGTAATGTCCTCTGTTGTGAATCTCTTCAATAACGATCTCCCTGAGCGTCATCCCATGACTGCTAGTCCCTTTGGTATATATAGGCAATCTTGACAACCCCTCGTCATTGCATACAGCGGTCCATTACTGATCTTTTAGTGGGATTGCTTGCCACCTCTCCCAGAGTTGCTAGGGTCAGAAGCTTGCTTCTACAGGTTATCATTCCTGTAGGCATCCACAATCTTTCTTCTCCATTGGCTACTCATCTCTGCCACCATTGCTGCCATATCCTGTTCATCCAGTACTCAATCCAGGTGTGATATATCCTCCTCCACTTACTCGTGAAGCTAATAGAGGGTACCCTAGTAGTGAGGGAGGGCAGGTAGCTCGATGACTGGTATGAGCCTTGGTTGGCCGAGTGCCGCATTGGAGTATAGGGGCCGCTTAGGCTCGTTTGATGGTTGTTCGGAAGGACTCTGCTGGTCCTGATATCCCGAACTCATGTCTCCTTGTTGTTCGTTCAAATGTTGCCTGATTGAATCCAGGTCCAGTACAGGCAGTGGGGGTTGCAAGATAATATACCTTTCTTCGTAATTAGGGACAAGCTCTGGTAGAACTATCTTGTCACAGAGCTTCTCGTCCTCATGGATGGTACACTGCCGATCATCATATGCAATCCAGTGTTTGTGTTACGATCCTATGCGGTAAGCTGGTTTTGCAACAGGTAACTACTTCTCTTTGGGTTGGATGAATA
>QFET01000550.1:0-25484 GCA_003316355.1 Tuber calosporum | reverse complement strand
TTTTTTTCCATCATCAAATTCTTTTTTTGGCATGATGGTGGATTGAAAAGGGTTGAACGGGGGATGCATCATTGATATTGCCGAGTTCTGAAAATGATCGTATTGTAGGTATTTTATATCACTGCGAGTAAAAAACCCTGGGCGCAAGCATTTTTGGAACGCGCTCACCTGACCCCTCCTCTATTATCCACTTTCGCCCCTCGAAAGGGTTCCAGCCACCGTCACAAACACTGAACTTTCTTGAGCCTGAGCGGAGGCAAGACATATCAAGAGATCAAAAGTTTGAGATCGTAGCTCAGATTTCCGAGTGCACTGGAAAAAATAAATAAACAAGGGCTCAGTTTTAAAGGGGAAAAAAAAAAAAAAAGGAGAGGGCAACAAGGTTACAGAAGGAGAAGAAACAATATTCGGTTTTGGATTCCTACTCTTTTTACGGGACTCACAGTACTCGTATGTACCTTGTTTGACATCTCCTCGATTCGTCTGGTGCCATCATTAATCCTCCGCACGCCCACCTCTTTTCTTTTTCTTTTTCTTCTTTTTTTTTTTTCTTTTCAAACCACAATTGTCTGCCCTCCACACACTTCTCCCACCACCCTCCCTTTTGATCAACCACCTTCGCCCACCCCCCGGCGATCCTCCCACATAATCAGTATAATACGCTTTTCCTTCCTTCTTGTTCAGCTAACACACCTTGATTTCGAGCCTCTATCGCGGACGTTATCGACTCGCTCGCATTTTTCTTGAATTTTTCGTTTTTTTTTTCTTGGGTTTCCCTGTCCTCTCCCTTGTTCCTAACCCCCAGCTTCTACTCACTCCTATTTTACCAATTCTTCAAGGGGGATCGCTGGTTGGGGTTCTTGGTTCCAGATCGAGGATAAAGGCCAAAAGTATCATAAAAGGGAAGCTCCGGAGTCATCCACGCACAGCCATCTTTTATTTTATTTTTATTTTTATTTTTTTTTGTCCCCCGGGCTTTTCACTTTCCCTATCATTATTTTTCTTATTTATTATTTCCTATTCGCACGGCCCACCACATCACGTTTTTTTTCCCTTTGCGTCGCAACGACCTTCCTTCGGCTACAATATTTAGGGCGCAAGGTAGGAGGAACAAGAAGTGAAGTGAAGTGTGAGTGATCAGACGCGACGAGTGAGAGGCGAGATACGGAGTGAGAAGGTGTGAGCGGGACAGCATCAAACTTCGCTATCAAAATCACCACTCGGGATTGGGTTCAGAGAGGCTTAAACCCTTCGAATCAAAACTCTATCAAAAGCCGCATCCATCATCAGAAAACCAACATAGAAGCAGGAAAATCTGGTGGAAAAAGCAGACAAAAGGTGTAAAATCTTGAGGTAGGTTTGATGTGTCTGTCCCCATTCGTCCTTCTTCCGCCAGCGTTGTTCGTTGCTCCTACTGTTTCTCCCATTTCTTGTTTTTTGTCCTGCCCTTTCCCCGTTAGCAGCATAAGCATCCACGGCTGTGGCAAGAAGAGAAGAAACGGGGAGGAAAGGAGATGGGGAGGGATACAAGTACAGAAGAAGGAGAGAGAGAGAGAGAATCGAGACAGATGGATGGGGAGAATGAGAGAATTGAGAAAATGAGAGTCTGGACTAAAGGTGCTGCAATACCACACATTTACATCCACACTTTTTTTCTCTTCCACATTTTCCTTCCAGCATGCCTTCCTCGTTGCCTCACCTCTCCGGTCTCTGCCCCTCTGTCTGCCTCTCGGCCACAATCATCCCCCCTCCCCTCCCCTCCCCTCCCTCGCCCCTCGCCCCTTCTTTCTTTCTCTCGCTAGACCCTAAGCCAGCCATCGTCCGTTGGCTCTCGTTCATACTTTCCATTTCCCATTCATATGTTCTCCATGTATCCATCCCTCCCTGCTTCCCGCTCCCTCCTCCACAATAATAACGTTTGTTCCCGTCAAGAGACAACAAACTCCCCGTTCGTTCATCTTTCTTTCCTTTTATCCTCCCACCCCAAGAATCCTTCCGGCGTCCCCACCACAACCACCGCCCCCCCCACTTCCCTCCCGCCTATCCCATTCGTGTTTTCAACTTTTTGCCCTTCCAGCCTCTTACATCTTTTTCTACTCTCTACTCCCTCTCGGACAAACCACCCTACGCACCCCACTGCAGGGTCGCGGGGCTACGAACCTTTCTGCCCAGACGTCCCCGTGACTGTCCGCTCCTATCACGTGTTCATTTATCTTTCGTCAAGTTGCCTAACTTTTCTTCCGAATTAAAACGCGCAGCTCCGGGCTTTACACCCCCCACCCCCGGCTCTCGTTCGCTCATTTTTTTTCGCCGCCCTTCTTTCAACCCTCTAGTTGTTTTTCCAAGGGAAAAAAAAAAAAAAAAAAATTTAAGCTCCAAAGCCTTGGAATCTTAACAGTCTACCGCTGCACTCTGTCATCATCATCATCAAAGGCATACAATACATAATTCAAAACAGCAATCCGTTCCAGTAGGAAAGGACGGGCGTTTTTTTGGAACCAATGCCGATGGGCGACCAGCACCACAATCCCTATCACGATGAACAGCCGCTGGGTGACGGCCAGCAACCACAGCAGACGACACCAGCCCCTCACCTCCAGGAACCGCCCACCGGCGCTTCTGCATCCACGTCACCACAACTCTCCAACACGTCGGCTTCGCACAAACGGAAGCGAGACTCGATCGACGATTCCGAGAGCAGGGATGAAGGGAGGTCTGTACGGGAGGGAAGTAATAGTGGTCGCCGATCCTCTTTTAAACAAGCTTCCCCAAACCTTTCAAACTCTGGATCCTTTATGCCTGTGAATACAAACTCCAAGCAAAATTCTTCACCTAGTCCTGCCTACAGTTTTCATCCATCTGCCGTCCCTATGAATGGTTCCACCAGTGCCGAGGCTGCAAATGCCGCTCTAGCTGCTGCAAGTGCAATGAGTGGCATGTTGCCCCACATGTCTTCATCGACGCCATTAGGATTTCCCCAAGGAGATGGAAGCGGTAGCGGGAAGGGCCAGGAGCATCCCCTAGATGGAGGTTTTGGTGCGTTATCACCTCCCCCGGTGGAAGCGCACACTGAGGGAGTTGGCGGGAGTGGAGGTCACGTCCCACCCCCCGGTAATCACGGACATTCGCATCATAGTCATGGGTCGCCACAGGGTCCATCCAGCAATCCAAAACCACAAGTCGGGACTGAGGAGTGGCACAGAGTTAGGAGGGATAATCATAAAGAGGGTGAGTTTGTACCATTTTCCCTACGCGGCGGCGGCTAAATACGGAGAGCTATGTCTAACATCTTGATGTGAATGATTCAGTGGAACGTCGCCGCCGGGAGACCATCAACGAAGGCATCAATGAATTAGCAAAGATTGTTCCGGGGTGTGAGAAGAATAAGGGATCTATTCTCCAGCGCGCCGTTCAATATATCCAGCAGCTCAAGGAGAGTGAAGCGTCCAATATTGAAAAATGGACTCTTGAGAAGATCTTAACGGAGCAAGCTATTGCAGAGTTGAGCGCTAATAACGAAAAACTACAGAAGGAGTGTGAGCGCGCCTGGAGGGAGGCGGAAACCTGGAAGAAGAGCTGTTTACAGGCCGGTGTGACTAGAGAGGGCGGTGGCCAGCCTGGGGGCTCGTCATGACATTAGGCCATATCTTTCGCAGATTGACTGCTGAGAGTTGGATGTGTGGAGCTTGGAAACTACGAGGGCATACAAAAGAATGGGGTTGTGAAGGCAGAATAATGATGACAACGGTCGTTACGATGATTATGGAGACGCCTTGAGGACACGAAGAAACACTCATCACCACCACCACGAATACTCTACGAGGGCCTAAGACGGATTTGCTTTGGTATTTGGCTCTTGTTCTCCCCACTGAAAAGCAATCATTTTTCCAAGTAAACTTGCGGGAATTTGTCCTTTTTTTTCTGTTTAAAATTCTCTTTGGAGTATCGGCGGGTGGGAGGTGATTTGATACCGGCAGATTGTTCTCTTTCTTTCCGCTTTGTGCCATCTCCTATTTCTTTTCGTCTTTTTAGCAATTTCACTTTCCAAGAGCCTTTCCCAGGGCCCTTGATCCATGAGTTTTCCCTTTCCTTTCTTCTTTTTGAGTCTGTTATCTGGCCTTTTTTTCTTTTTTTCTTGTCCATTCATTTTCTGGTTTTCACGTGACATGCGAGGAAATTTGTAGCTCACAAAGGAAGCTGGCTTTTGTTCTATTCTCATGACTTGTGTTTACATTTGCCTTTCTGCTTCATGCCCCCCCTTTTTTTCCTCACTCGCCTGGTGTTTGTTTTCATGTTAAAAAGTGCCGTGTCTGCGGTGTTTACAGTTTTACTTTGCTGCCCCGGACGGCCCCATAATGTCTTGATATAAAAAGTCCGGGTTTGATTTTTCTTTCTTCTTCCTTTCCCCTTCTATGCCCATTCCTGCGTCTCGAGGGTATAACAAGGGGGGGGATTTCTTTGGGTGGTCCTTTGTTTTTTCTTTCCCTAGCTCTCTAGTTCCGAATTAACAGACGTACCTTACAAACTCCCGCCTCCGCGTCAGTACCCCCCTATCTATCAAGATACTAGCCTCTTTCTCATGTTTTGTCTACTCCTTTTTTTTGTCCTCTCGCTTTTTTTTTTTTTTTTTTTGCATTCTCTCGAGTACATCCCGTTTGGCATTACTCTTTACGTCGGTTTGCAGCTGTCGTTACTTGGATAATATTCTCCTTTCCCCCTTTCCATTTTCCATTTTGCTAACCTTACTTACAGTACCTCCTGCTTGTTCAGTTTCCTTTCCCTTTTCTTTCCCTTTCTCCGTATCGTTACGATCGCCCTGCTTTTTTTATCCATTATTTCGTAATGAAATATTTCTCCATCACTTCGTGGTACATATGTTTGTCATCCCCGCCAAACTTCCTATCCATCCATCCATCCCCTGCCGTATTATGTTTTGTTATTCTGTTATGCTGTTTGTTATTCTTTGTAGTTGTGTGCTTTTTTTTTCTTTTCCCCTTTCAACGTCATGTGTTCTATTTATTTGTCGAATCAATTCAATCAATCAATCAATCGATCAATTCGTCGAGTGAAGAACTGCCGGCTTGGCTGGTTATGTTTGTATGTTTGAAAGCAAGTAGGTTACAGCGCAGTATGATGATGCTATACCTCGTCTAAGCCTTCGTGAGGTCCAATTGTTCAAATTGACAAACAACAAGCACAGACTCTCGCTTCAATTGCGCACATACTGTACCATGATCCTTCCTTCTTAAAATTGAAGAGTCCCGTGATCCCTTCCACCCTTGAGCCCACCAAGTGAGTGAGTGAGAGTAAGCTAGGAGCACCCTGCTCAAGTACCCAACAAAGCGCAATCCACAATCATCACTTTCAAAGAAAGAAAGAAAGAAAGAGCGAAAGGTAAGGAAAAGAAAAGAAAGGAAGGGGAAAGAGAAAAAAGAAAAGAAGAACCCTCGAAACTACAGTATACCCTTTCCCCCCCTTTCATTTTTTCTTTCTTCCTTTCCTTCAACTTTCCTGCACAGTACCGTACCGTTGCTGTACCGTACTGTACCGTACGCAGACAAAGTAAGTACGAGCACTGGAGAGAGAAAAATAACGTAATATAACCCTGCATATCCCGCACATGGCACGAGCACCCACCCATCCAGCCAAGGTAACACTAGCAGCGCAGCGTAAAGTACAAGCACGGTACATTATCACCATTCAACTATACCGTACTCGAGTATCACGGTATGATACGAGTACTCGAGCCACAAGTGCACCGTAGCACAGTACTATAAGTACCAAGTGAAATCACGATCGACACCAGTACCGTACCGTAGCTTACTAACCTTCCATAAAGTTAACCTTCCTGATTAGGTTGGTATATCAAATGTAGTGTTTGACGATCAGGGAAGGGTTGTTGCCGGATTGGACGCTGCTGCTAAGCCCGCTTGCTCGGCGATAGGGGAGAAGGGAACAGTCGGACTCTCATCGATAAGATGTTGAAGAAAATGATGCGAGTCGATATTTTCTTTTGTATGATAATCATACTGGTGAATACCTCGGAACAAGCATCCAGTGAAGAAGCGGTATGAGTAAGCATGATCATACTCGAATGTACTCGTACTCGTACGAGTGCTAAGGGTATTCAAAGTTAAAAACATTAATTTTAGAGTGAAAGTAAGGGTCAAACCTTGCATTAGTGTACCTTTGAGATCAAGCCAATAGGATTGATAATAGTAGGGTTGCTATCTGAGAACCCCAAGAATGCAATGAGGTAATTATTATAGCATTGTGAAGTAGTATTCGTCAAACAATATATAAGGAAAAAGGAGATTGTAATTGAAGGAAGATACTCTCCAATCGTGCAATAATAAATTTGGCATCAATCGATCATGCTATTTGGACAGGAGAAGAGAGAGAGCAGTTGATTAGCTGGCTTGAAGAGCCAGAAAATCTATGAAAGATAGGCCAAGGGTCAGGGATTGCAAAGAGACAGGTTATCAGTGAGATTGCAGCAAAGATTCCAACAAAGGGACAAGTCAAGGTGGGATACAAATACAACAACTTGCTGAAATCCTATTGTGAGGCAGTCAAGCTAAATAGTCAATCTGGATAGTGATTGACTATGGAAGATTTAGATAAGGGAAAACGAGAATTACTAGGTATGTAAATTTCTAAAAAATATTCTATTAATTACTATATATAAAAAAGGACAATAAGTTACAGGAAAGTAAGGAAGGAAGAAAATGGAGTAAAGAAAGAAAAAGAGGGGAGAAAAGTGTAAGAATAAAAAGATATATAAGCTAATTGTATATAAGAAAATGAAAAATAGAAAAAGTTCTATCACAATGACCATATTTTTTCCAGTTGGGGTTGGAAGCCATTATTGGAAACCATCAATTGGAGCCATCAGCTATAGGTCTTGCAATTGATTCAGCAGTTGAGCTTTCCCTGAGATCTCTGGCATCACTGTTGTTTGTTGATCGTTGCTTGCTAACCTTTTTTTCTTTGCTTAGGTTATAGTATGTAATTCATTTACATTTACCTGTTACTGACCTCAGAACATCGGTAACAGGTGTATTGTATAGTAAGGTAAGGTAATGGTATATTAACCATTTGGGCTATACCAAGCTTACATGAAACGACAAAGTACGCTATAAATTTTCCCGATTTTTAACTTTGAATACCCTTACTGTACTCTACTGAAGAAGGGAGGGTAAGATAGAAAATAAATAAATAATAATACAATATAAATATTCCAGTTACTTGTACCTCTTTTTCCTTCCATCACTCCGCTATAATTTTTTTTTTCCTCTTCCAGTTATATATATATCACTGGGATAAAAGAGCTGAATTCTATTCTTATACGGATTTATGATAACGATACTTGGTATGTTAATAGACAGACATCTTGTTTGAAAAGGGGGGAGTTAGTGTGCTAGTGATGAGATTTGACGACAAGTATTATTGACTGACTACAGTGGTATTTACATGTTGTAATGTAATTTAATAGACCAGACTAAAACTACTCATATGATACCAGTAACTAAACGGGTATACCACACTAGAATACAACAAACTAAACAATCTTTCAGACCGTTAGGGTAATTTTCGCGGGGTTCGTTATACGAGTACTAGTAACTTGTACCAGGGATGCAGTAGAGGTATTCAAAGTTAAAAAGGGAAAAGAGAAGTGACGAGTAGATACTAGAACCTGCATTAGCTTACCAGAGGTGATAGGACAATGGTATTATATAAAACAGAGTATTATAGTTGAGAACCCCTAAATTTTGTGTATTGGAAAACCAAAATGTATGAGTAAAGTTTAGCGTGAAATATGAAATTTTTTTTATCAACTAAAAGGATTTCAACTTGAACAATGGAAGGAAGAGAACTCTACCATATCAATTCTCTGCAAAATGCAATGCGATTACTCTGCAAATACCTTTTGGATAAAGGAAGACACCGAAAGTCTAATTGAATGGCTCGAAGATCGTGAAAATCTAAGAAAAAAAAAAAAAGGCTCTGGCATGAGAAAAAAAGCAATTGTTGCGGAAATCGCAACTTGTATCGCCATAAAGGATGCCGTTAAGGTCAGATACAAATACGATAACCTCATGAAATCCTATCAAGCAGCAGCAAAGCTAAATGGTGAATCAGGTTGAGGTTTATCTAAGCAGGACTTAGAGGAAGGGAGAAGATCTTTACTAGGTAGAGTATTATTTTGTTTATTATTTCTTCTAAAATTATGTATAAAAGAATAAAACTAAATAAGAAAAAAAAAAAAAGATAAACTACTGTCACGGTACCCTTACTTTTTCCGACTAGAAAAGCTATTAGGCGATCGGTCAAATATCTGGCCCCCGATTACCTATGACTCTGGCCTTGTTGCGGTAAATACAGCAGCAACAATTGATGAATTGTTGAGTTCAATGTCCAGCAACAATCCTTGGGAAGCGGAAGGAGTTGGACTGCTGAATCCAGGTAGGAGTGAGATTGGGGAGGAGGAGGAAGAGAACGATATGGGAAGAGAAGAATTTGGAAGAGGGTATGAGAGAGAAGGAAATAGAAGATCACCAGGGTCAATAGGAGGTTAAGAAGCAGTAGGCATATACAGAAGTCAGGAGCAGCCAATATTGGTAGAGGAAGATACAGGGGAACAGGATGATGATTACAGCGATCATCAGAACAGAAGAGAAGGAAGAAACAGACAAAGGGAAGGGGAAAACAAGGGAGGAGAATTGTGGAAGAGAGGGCTATCTGAAGAGTGAGGTATATTGAGGAGGGACTTACCAGGTTCACGTCAATTATCGCTTCAGGCCAACGGAGGACAAAGAAAGTAACAATTTCCGGAAATGTTGATTGCAGAGTGTGAGGAAGGAGACGCGCTCCAAGGAATTCCCAAAAAGAAAAAGGGGTCATCAAATGCCCTTGTAGAAGCAGTTGGCATCCTTGCTTCTACAAGAGCAGAGGAGAAAGAAAAAAAATACGAATTCCTAAATCGATATCTTATTCAACAAGGGGAACTCTGGCAGAGAGAGCTTGAATTGGAAAGCCAAAACTGGAAGTGGAAAGGGAGAAGGCAAGAGCGGAGCAACGTCGAACAAATCTTTTAATTCTACAACTTCAAGGCATTTTGGGGAGACAACACAGTAACGATAACTGTGCCAAGGTTCCCATCCCTTCGAACGACGCTAAGCGACCTTCGAAGTATGATAGCACTCCTACGGAGTGCCTTACACCTCAACGATAATCACAGGTCAACGAAATATTTATTTGACAAGAGTAGAAATATTGACAACAGAGCACCCAATACTACGAAATTGAAGCTTTTGATGTTTTTGCTTCTTTTTCATCTCTCTTACAACAGTTTTCATTTCTTTAGAAATATTTTTCCACTGCTTAATTGCCATTTTTTCAGCAGCCTTTTCCACAACAGCAAGGGCACGCTGTACTTGTGCAAGTTCTTTTTCAATGGTATTTTTTTTTTGTGGAACCATGGCTCTGGCCTGGTGTGCGTACATGACCCCCCCCTTTTAAAGAGATTGTCAGGTTCGTTTTTGCCTTATGGCCCACGCGAGTTCGGCTGCCTTCGTATGTTCTAGGTCCTCAACTGCTTGAGCGCCGCTTTGCGCTTGCAGTAAGCTTCCCTTAACGAAACCCTCTAAATTCCTACGCTTTGTTGGTGATAGAAAGTTGAGTTCGAACAGAAGCTTATTTGAATAACGCTTAAGGGATCGGACTGACTGGGGAGTTGTAGGGATATCTTCGGGGTGTGGTGGGGTGGTATGTGGGGTTTCTGATATCGGATGCTCAACGAGTTTCTGTAGAACGACTTCAGGCTCAAATGGAATAAGGCCTGGTTTTTTAAATGCGGAGAGGATTGTTGTAGGTTTAAACGTAGCAGAACGAATTGATTCAATAGCATTTAAGAATTCCACTTTGTTGAATTCCGAGCAACCTGTCCTTGTTGCAGCATCCACAGCTTCAGTGTGATAGTGCTTGTATGGTTGGAAGACAACCACGTCCAAGGGTTGTAGTAGGTGGGTACACTGGGGAGGGAAACAAAAGAGCACAATTTTCTTATCATTACAGAATTGGATAAACTCTTGTGTGCAATGAGAATCATGTCTATCTAGCAACAGCAAACGCCAGGCACCTATTTGCCTCTTGCTAGAGAAGTATTCAAAGTGTTGAAGCCAATCCATAGCCTGCATATCATTTGAATATCCTGTTTCCGTCACTCCTACCAAGAAATCATCAGGAAGATCGGTTTCCGTATACCAATCCTCCATATGCAGAGCACCAGGAAGGATAATCGCGGGTGGAAGAACAAAACCATCACCATTGATGGTTTCAATGACTGTAACAAGCTGACGATGACTAGAGCTTACTATATACATTGGTCGTGTTGGCTCCCCGGTTACTACCCACTGATCCCGCCCTATTTCAATCTGAAAACCGGTCTCATCAAAGTTGTAGGAATCTATAGCCATTATTCCCTTTTCTTCAACAATCTCCCGAAACCTCCTAAACCAATCCCGAAGGTCATCACTATGGTGTGCTCGCTTCCGGTCAACATCCAAGGTTTTTTGTTTACGGATCAGATATTCGGGGTATCTATCAAGGAAGCGGCTGGTCCACATTTTGCTAACTCCTGGGGAAGGAATTTGACCATCGACCTCCGCACGTGCAAGTATTGCATTTGCATATTTACTGATAAGCTGATATCGTGGCGGTATCCCCATCGCATCAAGCCTGTCTAGGAAGTTGCAAAGACCTAGTTCCTGATCTTCACTCAGCTTCCGGTTGGGTGGAAGGCGTGCCTGACGGGATTGACGCTCTTTCAATCGGGCTCGGAGACGCAGTTCTGGCACTTTGATATCGCGTGAAATGGCTGATATATTGGTGAGGTTTTCACTGTTTATCATCTCGATTGCTTGCTGGATCTTTGTTTCCATTTCTGAATAAGATATAGAGGACATAGTTGGTCTTGTGATTTGTCAAAGGCTAAGAAAATGGATAAAAAGTATGGACACTGTCGTTGAGCTGTGATTATCGTTGAGGTGTGAGGCACTCCGTAGGAGTGCCATCAAACTTCGAAGGTCGCTTAGCTTTGTTCGAAGGGATGGGAACCTTGGCACGGTTAGAGGAACAAAATATGAGGAGTTCAATCAAGAAGCCTTAGATTAAATGCTCAATGTTTTTGGTAACTAAGAGTTAGTTTTTGGATTCTTATTAAAACTCTTAGATAAATATTGTATTGTATTGTATTTATTTTGAATATTTTGATTATTTCAATATTATTTATGTTCGTTAAGCTTTTTATTTTGATTATTCTCTTTTCTAAATTAGTCTTTGCTAGTATTTATTATTTATGTTGAAGTTTTCAATCTTATTTTAATTACATTTAGTTTACAAAAAATTCACACATTCTATTTCTCCATCCCATTCCAGCTTGACGTTCAGCATCAACTCCTAATATCTCATCCTCTAAACCCTTATCATTTTCCATTCTGTAATCTCTCAGAGCATCTGGTACAGGCCACCATTGCTCATCACTTTCCATATCACAAAGAAAATTATGTAATATTATACAGGTCATGATCCATGCAACAACTTGTACATGATTATTTGCATTTGATATTTTGATTGGTATTTCCCGTAGAGAGCAGAACCAGTTTTTCAAAATACCAAATGCAGGTTCAATCTTAATCCAAGCCTCTGTTAGTTTAAGTTAAAATTCCTATAACCTCCCATCTCTTGACTAGCAAGTGACTCCTTATAAGGTGTGATACAGCGACAAGTAACTCTATATGCCTTATCAGCCAAAATGTACTTAACTGGTCGTGAAAAAAATAAACTTAGAGTTTTAAAAAAAGATATACTACAAAAAACTGTAACATCCCCAACAGAAGAAGGAAACCCACTAGTAACAAATGTAAACTTACGTCTACTATCACATATTCCCTGAACATTCAGTGCATATTGCTTCTTCCTGTTAAAAGATGTTTCGCCATGATATGAGGACCCATATCGTAGTCTGATATCGGTATCATCTAGGTAGCTAACACACCCTGGAAATCCACTAGCCCCCACTAGCCCCTTCTACCCCAATCCGCATATTTTGGAATTCGTCACTGGCAGGCTCTGGCCATCATATTAGCTGTAGGAGTAAGCGAACTAAGGTTGAAACAGATCAATTATTATACAATCCGGTGTCCCTTCACCAATTCCTAATTGTGCTGCTCCATGAACAGTTGATATTCCATTAGATCCTAAAAAGAACAACGTAACCGCTAGCTGAGTTGCAGGCGATACTTGAGGATTTTTGGAATCGTTTGTAAAAATTGTATTGTTGTGAATCAAAACGAGCAGTTGATTGAATGAGTAAAGCTTCAATCGAAAAATGATGTAAATCTATCTTCCGACATTGTAAAAATCTAATATGTACATTAACATTACTTAAACTTATTCTCCTAATCTTATTGAATAATTTAAATACATGATGAGTTAACATGTACTCACTCCTGGGTATTGGCTCTCGTGGCAGGAAATATCTCACAAGAGGTATTCAAAGTCCAACCAACTCTATAACTTCCATCATCTCTTTCCCTAATCCTTCCTCACCACTCTCCAGCATCCATTCTTCCACCTGGCCTCCGATGACATTTGTTGAGACTTGCTTGTTTAGTAGAAATGCAATAAGGTCAATGTTGCTAGAGTCTTGGTGTTGATATTGGGCAAAAGGGGTAAGGAACTTAATAAATAGCAATAGATTATCATCATTGTTAAAAAAAAATTCAATAATGGTATTGGATAACCATATATCTTGGAGTTGGTGAACAATTCTCGCTTTTTCAGAAGTGTGCAGCATTTTTTATTTTGGTTGATTGCTTGTAGTCACTTGCTATTTTTCCTCACACAGTTCACTTTTTTTATTTTTAGCCCCAGGCCACTGACATAATCTATGAGTTCTCTGTTACAGTTACCAACTTTTACTCGTTACCGACCTCCAGACCTCCGTACCTAACAGAAAAACAAGTATCGTTGGGTTGAGTAAAGTCATGGTAAGTTAACGGTTTCTGGACATGCCAAGCTTACCTGAAACCATAAAGTAGGCTAAGTTTTTGCTACACTTTTAACTTTGAATACCCCTAGTGCAGTGCTGTCTGTCTTGTACATGCAAATAGTTACCGTTACCTCTTGTGTGCGTTGCTGGTACTCTAGTTGTATCGTATGTATTGCGCAGCGGAATATAAATTAGTACAATACGGGTTATGGCAGCTTCGTACTTGTACTTTATTGTCGACTAATTTGATTTAATTTACAAGTACGATGAGGGTGGATGCGGGAGAAGAAGAAGAAAAAATCATGAACATTTCATCCTTCCTTCCTTCCTTCCTTTCTTAAAATTCTCACTGATATACGGTATTTTGACCGATTAGCTAACTAACTAACTAAACTATTTCTGCGCCGTGCCGTTCGCGCTAATTTCTACATGTTGCGGTGCGGTGGTGGGATTGGGAAAGGGGGGGGGGAAATAGGCAAGGTGAGAAGAGAGGAGGTGTGCACGATCGTAGTTATTGTATATGGATGGAGAACTATTCGATTCATGGGAGAAAAAAAAAAAAAAGTTGTATTGATATGGTGGTGAATGGAGAATATAAAAGGTGTCCGAACCGGTGGCTCAGGTTTTGCAGGACCGGGGATGGAACGGGAGGGAGGGATGGAGGAACAACAACAGGTAATAGGGGTGTTGGCTGGTTGATAAATATTTTGTGCTTTGCTACGGATATGGAGGGGGATGGGGGAGGTGGAGTGGGGAAGGGAAAGTAAAGGTGGTACTAGCACGTTTGTTTGTTTGGAGTGATTGATCTGAGTTGTCCGGACGGAATGCATGCCATGCTGCCTCGTGCCGTCTCCAAAGGAGGGGTTTTCTTCCACGTTTAAATTCCCTTTGCATTACTACTTGTATATTGTAGCGAGAAGCTGGTGTTTTACATAAGTCATGCTGTCCTCCATCCCTTGCCCCCCCCGTTCCCTCCTATTACAGTCGCTTGCCTTGCCGTCGTTTCTTCTTCTCCTATTACATTGCAAGGGGAAAGGGGAGGGATCCACTTTTCGAGCCTCTCGTCGTTTGATGGTTCGATCATCTCCGCTTGGTCGCCGAGTTCTTCCCGGGTCCTGGAACGTCACATACAAGCAGGCCTTCCGTTCCCCTTCCCAAGTGCCCGTATACCTTTACGCTACCCTTGCTCACCCCCACGACAGCAGAGGTGCCGGCATAACAAGCATTGCCTTCCGTCCCTATTCTGTTGCAAGCGACGAATATTGTTTCCCCCGACTGGCCTCGGCCGCCTTGGTCCTGGACTGGCTGCAGTCGCTGGATCCAGTACGCGAGGGTGTCAGCGTCGGGGACTTGCGCTTGATCTACCAAGGATTCCGCAGGCTGCGAAGTAAGCCACGCCATGGGCATGATGGCTATATCTGCTTTAGAGTCGAGTATATGATGTGCAAACTCATACTTCTCGAAGGGAGCTTTGAATTGTCTTGGGTTCAAGTCCATGCCTATGGGAATAGCAATGTATTAACCACGCCATCCGACAGAGACTCCTTCCTGCTCTTGATTTCCCTGTATTCCTTGTCGCCTCCTTAAAAATGCAGGGCGGGAAGATGGGTGCATACATATTCCCATTGCAAGTCTTCCCAGTCCATCGGGGAGGTCCCCGGAGAAGAACCCCTCCCCTCCTTCCTCAGCCCACGACTCATCCGTGGCGAAGAGAAAGTGCTTCCTGTAGTTTACCAGCACGTTTCCCTTAGGAGATACCAGTACCGCGGAATTGTACCTCGATACAGAGCCCAACGGTGACGAAGGAGAGTGTGCGCAGCATTCCGGGTATCCCAAAGCTACGTAGCAGCCAAGGCGTAGGGCAATTGAGCGAGCCCATGCCGTAGATGGGCCTGCGGCGGTTGGCTCTAGGTGGGAATTTATTTCATTGACGGAATTAAAGTTGTAGCCTGGTTGGAAACGAAAATATGAGCCATCAGCTAGCCAATGCCTTGTATATCGCAGGCGTTGCGATGTAACCAAACTTGTTTAGGGCTAGTTGATGAGGGTAAGAGTAGAAAGCAACCATCACAGGGACAAACTATCGTACCTGAGAAAGCCATTTCAGGAAGAATTAAGAAGTCTATATCTTGAGTTTTGGCCTGAGAAATTATGGCCTGCGCCCTCTTAATATTATGAGCAACATTCCCCAGTTGGGGATTGAACTATAGTAGAATCAAACAAAACCCTGGTGAGCTTCTTGTGATTCAAAAAAGAGGCAACAAAGTTCGGGCGGGCGGACTGTTGCGACAATTGTTGCAACTAAGAACGGACAAGAGAGCTCTCTCTCATTGGCTACCCCTTACCTGTAGGCACGCGATTCTCATCGTTGGCGACATGACAAAAGCGTGATAATGCAGGAGATTGTAAATATCCTCAAACCGTCGGGACGACGACAAAGAGCGAGGTGGTGGTGGTGGCGATGTGTTGGTGCAAGTGGTGAATTTCCGAAGGCGCTTCCAAAAAGGACTGAAGAGGTAGTCTAAGGGAGAGAGAGAGAGTGGCAGTGGTAGTGGGCAGCAGAGTGGCGGAGGAGGGTGAGGTAAGGTTTGTGAGAGCCGCTTAGGTGGAAGAGGAGGGAATAGCTTTAATGGGGCAACGGTCAACTGGCGACAGGGCTCGCAGGGGAAGGGAGGCAGTTTCGGAGTCTATCAGCTTGGGAGGAGATACGAGTACTAGTCCGAGCAGGGCGCCGGCAGACAGGACAGACATACCCGAGAATGCGGTGATGCTCTTGCCCTTTGGCTCCGCTGAGCTCGTGCTGCCGACTGACAAGTGCAGGAGGAAGGGTGGTAAGAAAGATGATCGCCCATAAAATAAGCAGTAAATTGTCTGGACTGGCTCTTAATCTCGCCAGCGAGGCAAGAAGAGCGTGAGTTCAATGTCGGTAAGATAACTTTTTGGTTTTGCACTATTTTTTTATTTTTTTTATTCCCATTCCCTCTTTCGATTGCCGTATCCGCACTCCAACATGGTGTGTACTCGTAGGAGTACCGAGGAAGAGGACAGGTAAAGCATCGGTACTGTACGGTAGTACTGCAGAGGGTGAGGCTGGACTTGGATTGGTTTGGAATTGTTGGCTGTTAGATACAGTATCAGGTGTCTAAGACAAAGTGGGGCCCCGCGTTGGGGCGGCGGGCAAGAAAGTGCAATCGAAAGAGAGGAGGGTGGGCAGGGATTGGGAGATGTGGATGTGGAAGGTTTGGGGGGTTGGCATGGGCTGGTGCCTGGTACGACGGACTACTCGCGGGCAGGGAACGGACAGGATTGGACAGGACAGACCATATGTTTCGTTTGATGTGTGGAAAAGTGGTTCGTGAGGCTTGATAAGTATTATGGGGGATATATGGATGGATGGATGGATCGATGATGATGGTGGTGGTGGTGGTTATCTTCTCACTCCAACAACAACAACATACTGTACTCGTAGTGGCTCACACCCCCGGGAATCTAATCTAGAGCTGGTTGGTAGCCAACAGGATAAGGCATGAAACCCGAGAGCCTATCTTGCTTAGCTTTATTGGAACGATATCCTAGTGTCCGCTGGCAATCTACGAGTAAACTTGAGAGTGTATGCCTGGCTGGAAGGGAAGGGATGCATAGGGTACTTCACAAATTGAAGAATATCACGGAAATTGCCAGAGGCCACTGGATAAGAGATAATGTGGTATCATAGCTGGTTATGGATAGGGGAGGTATCATAAACCGCCTGATCCCTAAACGAGGCTGCACCCTGAGCGAGGCGCCGCATGCCTTAGTATTCAAGAATAGTTATACCCTATTCCATTATATAAAAGTATAACATTTTTGTTAAAATAACGTATTTGGTAAGGAAGCATTGAGGATATACTAAAAAAAAGAGGATTTATATGATTGTTTGATAGCAGAGTTACAGGATAGGTTATGCATCTTGGGAGTATCATATTAAGATAATTCAAGCAAAGAAGTATCTAAATAGGGTAGACAGATAGTGAACTCAAATCCACACCTATCAGGATTTTAAGTGAGTTTATGTTAGGCACAGAGGTACAAGGTACTGGAATCCATCACTGAATTCATAGGAAAATTGGGCTGAGACTTTACTCATACCCCTCTGGCCCCCTTGTGGGGCCCACACGTAACCTGCGCCGCATACGGGAAAAAGTGTCCCATCACCAAAAAACTGAAAGTTGGCGCCCCTCTTGTAACACCATATACGACGTTGCCGGCCGTCCAACCGGATGCTGTACACCGGGTATATGAACAGGGAGACTCGGACGACCCAATGCAACAGGAACCAAGTGCACAGGATCCGTGTCCGCAGAGATACGGCCCATTCGGGACAGCCTTCGCTGGAATGGGCCTAAGGTGACGGGACGCTCTGCGGAATAATGACAATATGATGATTGGGCTATAGGAGAAATATGAGAACCCACTCAGGCACTGAAAACATGCCAATCTTGGTCTAGAGACCTATCGGAACAGGTTGATAAGGAGAGGCAAAACAATATAATAAGGTATTGGACTGATCGTAAGTCTTAAGTCATCCTGAAAGCCATATGCAAGACACTAGGAAAGCAGGTAGTATTCAGATAGGTCACCAGCCAAATTGGCCACTTGGAGTTCTAACACACTATTGGTAAATTCAACGTTGGACTATGTTACGATTGGTGACTTATCAAGGCAGGATCTCACATGACTCATAGTTATAAGTCATGAGGCTGTCAGATTTCGCACTATGACTCAGTAGTAGTCATGGGGTTTCACATGATGCACACTAGTGTAATCATTGTTATATTGTGATTGGTTGATCGTGGGCATGACCCACACTTGTGAGTCATATAATGTAATGATTTTCACACATGACTTATATTATGGGTCATGGGTTTTGCACATGTGACCACTTTAGGGCAAATGACTTGTTTTATGAGTTTTGATTGGTTTGGTATGCTGTGCAGGTGACTCATTGGAGTCAGCTGATGGATTTCATAGTATGACTCAATATGAGTTATGCCGAGAGTGTGACTCATAGATATGAGTCAACAGGGTTAGGGTGGAGGGAAGTGTGCCTATATAAGGACCTTTAGGCAGCCTGTAGTTAGGACTCTTCACGCAACCATCTAAGTTCTTTCCTATACAATTACTTTACCTCTTTACCTCTCCGCTCCTCTATTGGCGTTGTGCGATAGGAACCATAGGGTTTGGCTATCAATACAACGTAGGCATAGGCCTAAGAACAATAGTGGATCTTCGCCTAGTACTACTCATTGCAATAGTACTCCTACCTTGGTGGCTGGGATTAGCGCCACATACCGGACTATAAGGAGAGCCTGGTTATATTCATCCAACCTACAGAGAAGTAGTTACCTGTTGCAAGTCTGCTGGCAGCATAGGATAGTACCATTTGGTTGCATCACCTAAGCAACACCTAACTACAAAACGGTGGACTATACAGACAACGACATCGACCTCACAGAGGGAGAAATTAATACCTCAACTCTTGGTCCGGCACTCGAAGAAGCACCCAACACATACCTATCCAGATGTCAGTCACAAAGGACTGCTAGCCCCATCACACCAGAACCTGCCTCACCAGCTGGATCCCTAGAACCCGAAATACTGAGATCAGAAAGAATGTCTGCTCCAAGACCAGCAACTGATGGTGGTGGAGCAGGAATTCAACTGGCAGGATTCACAACTGCACAGTTCCAAGAAATCCTGAACTTGATCAACAATTAGCGAGAAATAACAAACAACCGGATCAAGGTCGAGAAACCCCCTACCTTCCCTGGAATTAGGACCAAACTATGAACCTTCTTAGGACAATGCCAATGATACTTTGAAGCAACATGAGAAACATGATATACAGAACACATTACCTACGTCAAAAGCCTGCCAAGGTAGGCAGCAGCAAGTTGGATAACCCCATTTGCAGAAGGACGCATAACAGAGACCTGGACTACCTATGAGGAATTCACTGCAGCCCTCAAAGACCAGTTTGAGGATGTGGATGCAGAAAATACAGCGAGGACAAAGCTTGAGCGCCGAAGGCAAGGCAAGGAACCAGTTAGTGAATACTGGAAGGACTTCCGCCTGACAGCTATGGAGGCCAATGAGGACGATGGAACGTTGAGAAGACAGTTTCTTAGAGGAATTAACCGAACACTCAAAGACGTATGGGCAGCAGACCACCTGGTGGCTACAAATGTCAATGCCCTTGCGGCATGGGCAATTGAGAGAAAAATCCGGATCAATATGATCAAACACCTTCTAGGGAACTACAGTACCTTTATCTAACAACAGGAAACGACCAGGAATGATAAGGAACCTAGATATCAGGCAACAATACGGAAAGCTGAGGAGACCCAATAGACCTGGATGCGACCAAAAGACGCCCACGACTGAACCTCTCACAAGCAGAATTTACTAGAAGAAGGGACAATAACCTATGCCTGAGATGTGCCAGACCAGGGCACAGATTCAGTGACTGCCGAAATGCAAGAGATGTGAAAGACTATACCAGGCAGTTCAACAGCAAGACCAACAATAACCGCTAAAAACCACGAACTAATCTGTGCAAAATGGAGACCAGAGAAGCACATGATGAGTCAGGAAACAAAGAGAGTCCCCAGTAAGAGATGGGCTGTGGGACAAGACAACCAAAACGATCGGAATCGGCAACATCTACATGGCACTTGCAAACATGGAAACATTGGAATAAGAAAAAGACCATGCCATGGTCAAAATGCAATAACATGGCAAGGACAAGACAATCATCATTAACGGCATGATTGACTTAAACACTACAGCAAACTTTATCGATAAAGAATTCAGCCAACGACACGGCATATGAATGAAGAAAGCAAAAGACATAATGGAAATCTACCTTGTGGATGGGGAGTCAAGCGCTATGGGACCTATTACCCATATAGTGGAAGTACCTATGGACATTGGCAGCTACAGAGAAGTGGCAACCTACCAAATTACAGATTTGCCCAACCATGTGGCGGTTTTAGGACTGCCATGGTTAAGGGGACACAACCCCAAGATCCACATGGAGAGCAACAAGATTACTTTCAATAGCGAGAGGTGTACAAAGGTATACCAAGAAAGCATACCAGCGGTGGACCTAGTTCCCGAAGCAGAAGCCTAGGAATAGAATTTAACTATGCAATTCTCCAAGATCCAGGCCAAGGATGTCCAGAACATCAAAATACAAAGATTAAACGAAACAGTAATGATTCTTTCTAAGGGATTAGCAAAGTCAGCAGGACACGACCTATATGCGAGCGAAAAAGTCACGATACCGGCAAAAGACCAAAAACTTATCAGTACTGGAAGAGCCATCAAACTACCAGAAGGAACCTATGGGCAGATTGCTCCACACAGCGGATTGGCAGTTAAACATCAGATTACTGTCAATGCGGGGGTAATCGAAACTGACAATACGCGTGAAAACAAGGTAGTGCAGGTTAACCTCGGAAAGGACGATTATACAGTCGGGCCAGGAAGCAGAATCGCTCAATTAATATGCAAAAAGATTGTCATAGGACAATGCAAAGAAGTGGAGCAATTGACTTCCACTATGAGAGCCGAAGTCGGGTTTGGAAGTACCGTCAAACTAGATTGCCAAAGAATTGAGATCAACGAGATCTCTGCCACCTCCTTCGGCAATTTCTTACGAAGGGGCAAAGTTACAGGGATCCTCAAATGGGATTCTAAGCCAAACAAGCCTAGCAGGATCGAAGCAATCAACATCTGCACTGAATTGGCCATCAAGGCAAAGGGAGGACAAGAAAAGGAGAAGACACGGAATATTGTACCAAGAGAATATCATCAGTACCTGGACATGTTCAAGGAAGAAGAGGAAACGCGGCTACCACCGCACTGGGCAAAGGTTGATTTAGAGATCAACCTAAAGAAAGGAGAAATGGTTCCAGCAAGAAAGTTGTACCCATTGGGAGAGAGAGAATTGGAAGAATTAAGAGAATACCTCCGTGTCAACAAAAACCGAAGCTGGATCTGAGATTCTTATGCAAACCAAGGATCACCAATCCTGTTTGTCAAAAAGAAAGATGGCAAACTACGACTATGCGTGGATTACCGAGGACTCAGCGAAGTCACGAAAAAGAATGTGGTATCCTTAACCACTACAAAAGAACTCCACGACCTGCAAATTCGCTGGAGCGAAACAATCAGCCAATACGATTTTAAGATAAAATACTGACTTGGAAAAGAAGGAGGAATACTTGACGCCCTAACAAGAAGAATAGAAGACATCCCTGGAAAGAATAAGGATACTATTCAACAGAAACACAGAATCCTGCTACCAACAGAACACTACTTTGAAGCAAGGGAAGTAATGAAGTTTACAGAAGCGGACGCAGGAATCCGTAAAGTAAGCAAAACTGATATACAGATAAGTGCAATCCACGATGCCCTGGCAAGAGGAGACAGGGAGATGAAAGGAGTGGCACTTGGCGTATGCCTATGGAAGGAAGGATACCTCTGGTATCAAGGGAAAATTTAGGTCCTAGAAGAAAAAGCATTCAGGAGAACAATAATACAACAAAACTATGTTCCACTAACAGCCTGCCATGGGGGAACAAGCAAAACTACAGCCCTTCTAGCCAAGCAATATTACTGGCCAAAGATGCAGGATGATATCAAACGATAGGTTAAAAACTGCAATACCTGCCAAAGGACAAAAGCAATCCTGCATGCACCATTATCAGCAAAAGTCAGCTTTTTCCCCCAATCCCTCAACAGCCATGTGAGGGATGGGGGGCCAAATTATCAAACTCAAGTTGTTGTATCTTGTATCCATGACCTCACAACTCCTGATAGCTCCAGTGTTTTGCAGTATTTTCTTTTTACCCACTCTTTTCGTTGCCATCCGGCTTACTCGAGACGTTGTCCGTCCCTTTTGAGCTGTTGCACGGTCCAATCATGCTTTGACTCATCCACCCTAGTTTATCCGGCCCTACCTCCCTCCCCCTGGATTGTTCCGTTATGGACACTTGCCCCACGACTCAATCATGCCTCCCTACAGCCTAAATGCGCTCTCCTCAGCGTTGATTCACACATCCCTATTATGCCCAGCAATACACAAACCCTTTGTGCCTTTCAACGTCCCAAACTCACCTCCTCTTGTTGTATTCTTGCTCCTTGCTACCCTCGCTTATTTCTCCCCTTCCCTTCACCATTACACCTAGACCTAATTCCACACCACCACTTCTCCTCGCGTATTCAATACTTACATGGACGATTCGCGTCCTTTTCCTCCTGTCACTCGTCTTTTCATCTATGATGCTTGCTGTCGCGTCCATCCCTCCACTTCTCAACTCTGCCCTATGACTGCCCGACCCACGGTATTATGATAACACTATCTGGTTCCTAAATTTCTTTCTTTGTCGCAGCACCATTGCCTCGTCGCATTCCTTCAGTCTCTCGCCGTACTCGTGCTTTCTTCACGGCTCTTAGGCGCCTTTACCCGGCTCTACGCGACCTTCCCTGAGCTTTAGTTTTTCCAATTGGGTTGTAATCTAACTTTAAGTAGTATATTATAAATCAATAAATATTTCCAATTATTTCTTTATTTTATTTTAATACTACATTTATTCCGAATAGGACGTTATTCGTCCTCTACCCACCCCGCCTCTAGAGCCTCAACCTCATCCCCATCTTCAGGATTTGAATTATTGTCCTCCACCTGGCTTTCCTCATCCCCTGAAATCTCCAACTCCATATATGCCACAGCTTCCTTATCCTCAAGTGGGGCGCGAGACTCCTGATCCTGAACAAACCCACTAGCCCGCAGCATCCTCTAGATGCGCTTTTTTGTGTCTTACACGAGTTTCCTTCTCACCTCTGGGGGCAGCCCTTGCTAGGTTGCACGATGTCGGAGATAAACATCTAAATTTTCTTGGTGAGTACGATAACCTTTAGAACGTCTTATTTGGACCTTCAAAGGTTATAACTAACTGTTACACATATGGGAAATGGTACAAATTAGTTGATGTGATAGTATATAGAAGCAGGAGGTTACTATATGGCTACAACCCACGCTGGCAAGAAGTAGTGTCTATAGCAGAACTGCTCAGCCTCGGTGAAAGATCTAGACTCTAATGTATGGAGGACTATGACTCTTGATAATCCGCATGCATATGCACTTGAGTGCATATATGCAGGAAAGACGGCCATTCAGACTGATCAACTGGTATTCCGTAAGATGTTGGGTACTGAGCTACATCTACTTGAACTTAGTTCATTTGACAAATGAATCAAAGGCTATTTACTGGTGGAGTGCTAGACACCCTCAGAATACTAAGTAGTTCGTCGAATCATTTGACTGAGCGGGGCATACATTTTCAGGGTCAAACTGGATTTCCACTTACCATGACCCTGGCCATGATATCTAAGGATACTTCATATATATGGCTAACATAAGTACCGGGAGAATTGTATGAATAGCTAGCAGTTCCCGATAGTTAAGGGATCATCAAGCAACGGAGAAGAGACCTTAACAATATATTCAGTTATCAGTAAAAACAACTTTACAAGCTTTCGAGAAAACATCTTTACCCTTTATCTTTATTCTTACCGGAGCTTTCCTGACAACTCTCCTACCTTCTCGATACAAGCACGGCCTAGGCAATTCTGCAGTACAGAATTGGCTACCCCGAAACACTATATTGTTATTCTCTTGTCACCAAAGCTCTACAATATTCTCACAGCTATTTCATCTTATGCCTGAAGAATACCACGACACTCAAAGCTTTCATCAGTGCGAACATTGTGGGCACTGTAGACCACTCAGTTTTGACAACGTATTTCCTGTCTGTTGTGAAGGATTCGCACTTGACATACGAGCGGTAGCACTCAGACACTTACAAGCTATTCACAACAAACATACGGAAGGAATATATCAGCAAGACGGACGGTGGATAACAGCTTTCACCAAACGCAAATAAGAATCTATCCACGATTATATAAAAGATCCTCGACTCAACCCTCAATCTCCTAGTTCAATTTTTGAACCTTTACCGAACCAACTACTAAGAAGTATCTCGGATACTTCACTATCAGGACAAGCTATCCTGAATTTTGATCCTTTATCTACCATATCCTCTTTTGAAGAAATACTTTCTACTGACCTTGCGGAAATACCGCTATTTAAAACTGTGGAACCCTCGTGGTTCACTAACCCATTTTTAGTCCCCATACCTGAGGACTTTACATAAATCTACGCCTACTTTCATGGGCAAGACTTTGTCTGGCACGAATTTCTGGACTGGGATTCTGAGTGGTCAGATTTTTCTTCCGTTCACGACTTTTGTGCCTGGAGGCCAGAGGACTGGCCATTTTAAATTTTCCTATACCGAAACCATTCGGGTTTATAAGCGAGCTGCCATGGCTATGGCACGAGATGACACCCCTATTCCTAGTCCTTTGGGACCTGACTGGATGATTGAAGAGGACGATACAGAATCTACCCCTTCAGCATCTCTAATTCCGTCCCGAAGCCGGACCAGCTCTCCCATTACACATTTGGGTCGTCCACCATCCAAAGTTCAAAAACGTGCCGAGTGAGCTAAGAAGCCTGTTAGTACTCAAGATAACTTCCAGCAAAATGTGGTATATGCATTGCGCCACCTGGACCGATCCTTGAAAGAATCGGCAGATGAGAATCATATAGCGATCTCAGCTTTGTCACAGGAGGCCGGGCAAGGGTTCACAATGCTAGAATTGTTGCAAAGCCGTATGGCTAGGGGAGAGGTTATCAATGATGCTGAAATACAGGAAGGCCGCCAAGCACTTGAACGGTTGAGTGGCGATACTGAGAGGGAGCAGCAAAGGTTACGTGCCCAGGTTCAGGAAGAATTCCGACGCCAACAGGCTCAACAGGAACAACAGGCCCATGTCTCAGAAACAAGGGATCGGATTCTGGAAAAAGCCCTAATGGACCCAAATGCTAAATTACACCAGCAGGAACAGGAATGGAATGTTACGGGGTAGCCAATTCTGTACTGCTGAATTGCCTAGGCCGTGCTTATATCGAGAAGGTAGGAGAATTGTCAGGAAAGCTCCGGTAAGAATAAAGATAAAAGGTAAAGATAGTTCTCGACAGCTTGTAAAGATGTTTCTCTAATAACTGAATATATTGTTAAGGTCTCTTCTCCGTTGCTTGATGATCCCTTAACTATGGGGGACTGCTAACTATTTATACAATTCTCCCGGTACTTATGTTGGCCATATATATGAAGTATCCTTAGATATCATGGCCGGGGTCATGGTAAGTGGAAACCCAGTTTGACCCTGAAAATGTCTGCCCCGCTCGGTCAAATGATCCACCGAACTATTTAGTATTCCGAGGGTGTCTAGCACTCCACCAGTAAATAGCCTTCGATTC
>QFET01000542.1:0-119251 GCA_003316355.1 Tuber calosporum | reverse complement strand
AATCCCGATATTGACTGGGAAACTGGTATTCTGAAGTGGCGTTCAGAATATTGTAAGACAAACTGTCTTGTCGCTAAGCGACGAATGGAGTTCATCACCAGTGAAGAACTCCTAGCCGAGGATAGTAGTCAGGTATACCTTTTGGGTATAGCAATATATACTGGAGAAGATGGCAAGGACATTAGCGTCAGCCTACTACCAGAATATAGGGATTATGCAGATATTTTCAGTCAAGAAAATATAACTTCCCTTCCCTGACATACTGAGTTTGATCACAGGATTGAACTCGAACCGGGGGCCAAACCGCCATCGGGGCCGATATACCCCCTCTCTAAGCAAGAATTAGATGTACTATATGACTACATCCGGGAAATGGAGGAACAAGGGATGATCCGGCCTTCTATGTCGTCCGCCGGAGCCCCTATCCTCTTTGTGCCGAAGCCAAATGGAACGCTTCGGTTATGTATCGACTATCGAGGACTTAATAAGATAACTATTAGGAACAAGTATCCTTTGCCTTTGATGAATGAGCTACGAGATAGGCTCGGGAAAGCCACAGTATTCAGTAAGTTGTACCTGAAAAATGGCTATTATCTCATCAGGATGGCACCGGGTGAAGAATGGAAAACCGCCTTCAAGAGTCCTTATGGCCTGTACGAGTATAAGGTAATGCCGTTTGGGCTATGCAACACACCATCTACCTTCCAGAGTATGATCAATAGCGTATTCAGGGATATGCTTGATGCAGGAGTCATCGCCTATATGGATGACATCTTGATATACTCAGAGACGATCGAAGAACATGTTTCGTTAGTTCGTCAGGTAATGGAGAGACTGCGCAAGGCAGGTCTTTGCGTTAGCATAAAGAAGTCCTGCTTCCACCAAAGGGAAGTTGAATTCGTAGGGTATAAGATATCTGAGCATGGGATATCTATGACGACTCGTAAGGTAGAGGAGATCAAGGCTTGGAAGACTCCTCAGAACGTAACTGATATTCAATGCTTCATGGGCTTTGAGAACTTCTATCGTCGATTCATCAACAGGTTTAGTAAAGTGGCAAAACCTCTGACGGATCTGACCAGGAAGGATATAAAGTGGGACTGGTCGCCCGCTTGCGAGCGGTCATTTGAACATCTAAAATAGTTGTTCACCACTGGTCCCTTTCTGACACACTTTGATGTCTCTCGTCCAACTAAGTTGGAGACAGACGCCAGTGATTTCGCATTGGGTAATGTGCTATCCCAATTATGTGATGACCAGAAATGGCACCCAGTGGCCTATCACAGTAGGAAGTTCCTGCCTGCGGAGGTAACTACGATGTTCACGATAAAGAGATGACCGCGATCGTCGCAGCATTCAAGGAATGGGATCATCTATTGCGCTCTATGGAGGACCAGATTGTGGTATATACAGACCACAAGAATCTGGAGTACTTTAATAGTACCAAGGTCCTAAACCGGAGGCAACACGCTCGGCGGAATTCCTACAGCGGTTTAACTTCAAGGTGGTATACCAAGAAGGCCGGCTTAATGAGAAGGCAGATGCATTATCGCGGCGTAGGGACTACCGCCCAGAAGGGGAGAGTGATCCTCTACCACAAACATTTTTTCGGCCTGGGCAGTGGCACATACAGCAGGAACGAGACCTCCTGCGCCCACAGATGCTACTTACTTTTCAAGGGTTTCGCCTGCAGTCTGGATTTCTGACAGCCTTGCGTGCTGCTGCGGAACTAGATCAGGCGTACCTGATAGTACTGAAAGCAGTGGTTAACAAAAGCAACACTGTGGATGCCCATTTCGATGTGGAAAAGGACTTGCTTACCTACAAGAATCGGTGGTATGTTCCGAAAGACGAGAGGCTTAAGCGAACAATCATGGAAGCAGAACATAATTCACGCATAGCCGGACACTTTGGAACATATAAGACAATAGAACAAGTTAAGGCAAACCTCTACTGGCCGAGAATAGAGGAAAACATCACTGAATATGTTTGGACCTGTGATGTATGCCAAAGAAGCAAAACGATCCGGCATAAGAGGTTTGGCTTGCTTGAGCCTATTGAAGTTCCGATGAGACCATGGAATGCTATTTCTATGGACTTCATTGTGGCATTACCAAACTCAGAGGGATATACAAAGATTTGGGTCATAGTGGATAGGTTCTCCAAGATGGCTCACTTTATCCCTTAAGCAACTGAGGTGCCCATAAAGGAACTGGCTCTCATATTTCTGAAGGAGATTTGGCGATTGTATGGGCTCCCTGAATCGATCATTTCTGATCGCGATACCAGTTTCACATCCAAGTTCTGGATGAGTCTCATGGATCTACTACAAGTCAAACTCAATGTATCCACGGCCTTCCATCCGGACACAGATGGGCAAACCGAGAGGGTTAATCAGACCTTGGAACAGTACCTAAGAAGTTACTGTTCCTACCAGCAAGAAGATTGGGCTGCACTGCTGCCCTTAGCGGAGCACGCATACTATACGTCAGTATCCGAGTCGTCGAAGGTGTCCCCTTTCGAGGCGAACTACGGGTCTGTGCCACGGACAAACTAGTCCGGGGCAGTGTCTGAACATCAAAGTATACACCCAAACAGTGAACTTGTCGTAAAGGATTGAGAGGGTACATGGCAAGACATTCGAGAGACACTACAAAGGGCCCAGGAACGACAGCGGAAATGGCATGACCAGAAACGTCTTCCATCACAGGAGTATATCACCCTGGAGGATGTAGTTCAAGGCAGAGCTAAGAAGGCAGACCGTGTTATGTTGGACCGACGTAACATTCGCACTAAGCAACCTATTGAGAAACTATACTACAAGAGATTTGGACCTTTTGTAGTTAAGAGGAGAATAGGGACACGGGCTTATGAGCTACAGCTGCCTGCAAGGTGGACAATCCATCCTGTCTTCAATGTGGGACTTCTGGAACCTTACCGTGAGGATCTGGTAGGCAGACCCATTAAAGCCATACCAGAACCCGACATCGTTGATTCGGAGCCCAGCTATATAGTAAGAGCCATAGTAGATAGCCGGTGGTATGTAAGTATGAAAGCAAAATTCCCACACCGGTTTGTACAATACTTGGTGTCGTGGGAAGGGTAAGGCAGTGAAGAAAATTCTTGGGAGCCATTCGAGATGTTGGAAGGAACCGCAGGCGAGGCATTGCTGCATTTTCATGACCGGTATCCTACTAAGCCTAGGGATCACCGTGTATGAAAAGTACCCGAAAGGGGATAAGTGGGAGAAAATCAGCCCACATAAGAAAACTAAGTCTGAGGACAGACTTATGGAAGAGGGGAGTAGTGTAACGACCCCTAGATCAGTTGGTATAGCTTACCGAACCTCAGCCCTGCCAGTGGTCCTACTAGGACGTGGACAGGAACGGTACCAGACACCTGGAAAGTGATATAGCAACCATAAGTACCTTTCTTGAGGAAAGGGTACTTAGGTACCTAGTTAGATAGGGTAACCCAGCAAGGCCGGGTAACCTTGGTGCACACTTAGGTAGGGTAACCCCGTTAGACAGGGTAACCCGGAGCTACAGTCAGGCAGGGTAACCCTGTTGAGTAGGGTAACCCGGAAGCATGGTTAGGCAGGGTAACCCTTTAGATAGGGTAACCCATCTCCTCAGTTAGGCAGGGTAACCACTTAGGCAGGGTAACAGGGAGCCCTAGGAAAACATGCTTGTAGAATCGCGTGTAACAAATAGGTCTGTTGCGTGGAACCTTCTGGGGACACTTATGGGCGTTACACGGACTTCCGCAGCGATTTGCACCATGATAGGGCCCAGTTACCCTACCTTGGGGATTGCGGGTGAAATCGTAGACCTCAAGTTACCATCCCCTAACGTTACGCGAAACGCAAAATCCTACTACAAGTACCCCAGGGTTGTTGGAGTAATTTTGGCGCGTCCAACACTCACTTGCTGCTCCCACGTTCGCCCCTTGCGACGGGTGGGAAAGGGTGACAGTTGGCAAAAGCCTAACAAAACTGAGAAATCGAAGGTGGAAGCGTAACCCCGTATACGTTACTGCCGTCCTTCCGACCAGATGCTGTCCGCAGGATATATATAGAGGTGGGCGACGGCCTACCCTGGCAAGTTGTTAGTATTGACATCAGATGGCCTTCTAGGGTACTCTAGGTGCCTATAATCCCTATGGGAGGTATGGGGGTCTACCGGAATAGCTATCTGAGAGTCGGGGATAAACGGAAGTTTGTCAGTATAAAACTCTACTACTTACACAACGATAGCCCAGGCGCTACACCATTACTGAGGGATGTTACAGGACTCTGAGAGGCATTCAGTCTTATCACGGCTAAGGTGATCCTTGAACGGTTGGCTATAGGTAGCGCCTAGTTAGTCAACTCAGTAAAGACACTTACCGGGGGAGCTATGCAGTCACAAGAAAAGCTGCCGATAGGCCAAGTAGAAAAAGTTGACTGCATTGCTTGCATAGACGGAAAAGCCTTAAGGCTACTGAGTCCCATACCTAGGTTTGGGTCCAAAGTCGGATTGTCAGTTGGCCATTGACAAGACGGCGATCGGAAAGGTTTTTCTCTCCTGCATGCATAATCAAAATGCATTGCAGAAAACCTTTATGATTGAACGGACTCAACTTACCCGCGCGATCCACAGGCCCTGAAGTTAATTCGGGAAGGGCCATGTGTCAGATGATCCCTGAGTGGAGAAGGGAACTCGCTTAACGGTCAGAGTAGGGATGGGTGTCGTTGGCTTTATAATTCTACTTAAGTAAACGCGAACGGCACTCTACTCTGATAACCAACTATCCTCTCGAGAAGACTTGAATTGAGTGAAGCTCTGGCTTAACGATATTAAGTTTTATCATTTGATTCAATTATTTTTATCTTTACCTTCTGTGAACTTTGAGTTGAGTCTTTGGTGCGGTCGCAACCTTAGGATCCATCTTCCTATAGGGTGCTCCCGTTACAGCGGCCCCGCTACTCCAATGAAGTATCAGTCAACCAAGGCTTATACCATCTATTAAACCCCTCGTCCTACCTCAATACCAGCTCAAACAATACGTGGTATACAAGTACAACTAGGTTGAAGTATCAAGCTTTGAGCCAGTTCATGATGAGTCAGACACGATATGTGTGGTAGCCCAAGTGAGTAGCCAATGGAGAGAGCAAATAGTGGAATTCTACAAAAGGAGAACCTTTTCAAACAGGCCCCCGATGTGAATAAAACCATGTGAGGTGGCATGCATTCTCACAAGTGGATCGGTGATTGACTAATGTATACATCAAAACGAGCAATAGTTTGAATTGCCTATACATATTTAAAGTAGAAAAAGTGAATGATATGAGACTACATGAGATGGTCATTGACGAGATTCCCTACCTTGGACAGCACAGTGCAGATAGGAACCTACGCTACACAACAGGAGACATATTGTGGCCTGAGGTAACGAAGGATTATCGTGATTTTATAGGCTAATACAACCAAAGAGAAAGGAATTAGGTAGGTAACAAGTTACCTGAAGGAGAAGCACAGTCTATGGCAGTACCATCAGAGATAATCACCTCCTATGCTATTGACCTTGCAGCACCATTCAATAAGTCTGGAAAAAACCAGAATGATACTGTTATGGTAGTTGTTGATAGGGCAGTAGGATTTACTTGCTTCATTCATACACATTTCAACTCCAAGGAGTGTAAACCCTCACCCTAGTTCAATACCATGTATTGATACCACATGGGATACTAGTTTCGATTATCAGTAATCCTGATCCCCCTTTTACATCACCATTTTGGCCTTAGAGAATGAAGCTGTTAAGTATCTAGCACAGCAAGGCACTACCTGTACACCACAAGACTAATTGCCAAGGGGAGCGAAAAATAGAGAACTCTAGAGAGCCAGGAGGAATGTTGTCAATAAGGCCATGAACTACAGATTACTAGCACTTCCAGAGTTGGAGGCCTATCAGAATGCCAGCTATTCAGATGTTCTAAACATGTTATCAGACAAGGCAGTTTAAGAACGGCACTAGTCAATACTATGGACTTTTAGGGCAAGTAATACCTAGGTACCTACCTGCCAATGACTACTTTCTAAATAGACACTAGGAATTGCATAACGCAGCCTACTAGTGTATCAAGATGGGGAGACTTAGGAGCATCAGGAAGGCAGCAAGAAGAAGGAGCACCTAGAAACTCATTAATGTGGGCCAACAATTGTTTATCTGGGAAGATGCCTCTGTCCCTCAATTTGGCTGAAGCAAGTAGCAGGGAGTCAGATGGTGAGGTCCTTGTGAGAGTTTGGAATATGATGCTACAGAGTGCTTACTAAACAGAAAAGATGGATGTAGGAATCTATTGACGCAACCAAGGAGTGTTTGATTGTACGGCAGTAAACAGGTTAGAGGAAAACGATAACGAGAGGTTAAATGGTAGGGCATATGCGAAACCAGGATCTATCATAGTAGTGGTAGTGCCTGTAACCGCCTCTGGACTGTATGAATTGTTTTACTTTAAAACCTGGGCCGTAACCGGCTATCGCTGTGGTGAACAAGTAAGACCTGCTGGGAGACGAAGACAAGGAGAGTACAGTAGAGTTGTTCATATATTAAAAGGGACCATGAGTATCGCTCTCCAACCCAGTGTATGAACTGTCTAGGCATATGCCTAATGTCACTTGTCTCCTACTATCTAGGAGGCAACCCTAAATATATGAAACTTTACCTGCAAGAGCTGAGGCTTTGGAATTCCGTAGCCACCGTTATTACTGGTAAGTGTACACAAGAGGGAATCCTCTGGCCATGCCGGGCTCCAGGAGAGCCTAGTACTATCCAACAACATTAACTCTATACTACCTGCGGTATCTATGACAAGTACTTTCCCTTGGAACTCATTTAGTACAATCCTACCTATTGTCCCAAGGATGTAGTAATCCAAGTTTCGGAATCTAGAGATTCTAGCAGGAAAATCATAAACTAAAGAAAATAAAAGAAATGAATATAATATGACAAAGGAAAGGCCAAAGAGTGTGGTGATAGAGGTTCGGAAATATATACACATGTTACTATGGTCAAATCTGAAGAAAAACTAGGTTTGCCTAAGCCCTTAGGCATAATCGGAGCTCTCCCTCAACCTGAGCTTAGAGTCATCACCAGTGTTGTAGTACCTATCATTTGAGCTAGCAGAATCATAATCTTGATCATTATAGGGATGTCAGAAATCGTTGAGTACTATGGCCCAAATGGCCATGGAGTGGGGAGACTTCCATAGGATGCCAAGAGGTCCAGACATAGGGGTAGGTAATCCTAGGCATCGGTTCTGTGCCGTAGTTTTCTTATATTCTGCTATGATATTCATTGAGTTTTCTAGGTTCTCAATAGGTTCTCAACATTCATGACTCCTTTCCTACCCTTTCTAGTGTACCCAGAATTCGACTCCAGCGTTCAGTTGGTGATAATCCAGTCTCTCCGCTGCTTTCGCTTATTCCACATTATTGATGACTATAGGGGCCGCCTATCCTTCCTTCTTGATTCAAATCTATTGTAACTGTTCTCCTGGTATTTCTTGATGCATGAGATGTCCAAGTATGGCTTATGACCCTACATTCTCTTAGGCAAATCTAGCTGGTAGTTATCGCTATTTGAGTGATACTGTGGGAGCTTAAACTGTCCAAACTGGTGAGGCTCCTACTTCTTACCACGTGCAGGAGTTGAGGTGTAATAGTGTCCTCTTTCACGAACTGTGATACCAAGGTTCAAAGGTGTAAGGAACCCTTAGATCAGTTGGTATAGCTTACCGAACATCAGCCCAGCCAGTGGTCCTACTAGGACGTGGACAGGAACGGTACCAGACACCTGCAAAGTGACATAGCAACCATAAGTACCTTTCATGAAGAAAGGGTACTTAGGTACCTAGTTAGATAGGGTAACCCAGCAAGGCCGGGTAACCTTGGTGCACACTTAGGTAGGGTAACCCGGCTAGACAGGGTAACCCGGAGCTACAGTCAGGCAGGGTAACCCTGTTGAGTAGGGTAATCCGGAAGCATGGTTAGGCAGGGTAACCCTTGAGATAGGGTAACCCATCTCCTCAGTTAGGCAGGGTAACCACTTAGGCAGGGTAACTGGGAGCCCTAGGAAAAAACATGGTAAGCAGTGTCGACGCCGCCGGGCATGCTACATTCGTGTAACTAGGTGTTTCTAGCTCGTGGTATCGCGTGTAACAAATAGGTCAGTTACGCGGAACCTTCTGGTTATGCAAAGGGGCGTTACACAGACTTCCGCAGCGATTTGCACCATGATAGGGCCCAGTTACCCTACGTTGGTGATCGCGGGTGAAATCGTGGAGCTCAAGTAACACTCCCCTAATGTTACGCGAATTGCGAAATCCTACTACAACTACCCCTGGGTGGTTGGAGTGATTTTGGCCCGTCCAACACCCCTTGCGGCTCCCACGTTCGCCCCTTGCGACGGGTGGGAACGGGTGACAGTTGGTAAAAGCCTAACAAAGCTGAGAAATCGACGGTGGCAGCGTATCCTCGTATACGTCACTGCCATGCTTCCGACCAGATGCTGGCCGCAGGACATATATAGAGGTGGGCGACGGCCGACCCGGGCAAGTTGTTAGTATTGACATCAGATGGCCTTCCGAGGGTACTCTAGGTGCCTATAATCCCTATGGGAGGTATGGGGGTCCTCCGGAATAGCTATCTGAGAGTCGGGGATAAACGAAAGTTTGTCCAGATAAAACTCTACTACTTACACAACGATAGCCCAGGCGCTATACCATTACTGAGGGACGTTACAGGACTTTAACAGGCCTTAAGTCTTATCACGGCTAAGGTGATCCGTGTACGGTTGGCTATAGGTAGCGCCTATTTAGCCAACTCAGTAAAGATACGTACCGGGGGAGCTACGCAGTCATAAGAAAAGCTGCCATAGGTCAAGTAGACACAGTTGACTGCAGTGCTTGCATAGACGGAAAAAGCCATAGGGCTACTGAGTCTCATACCTAGGTTTGGGTCCAAAGTCGCATTGTCAGTTGGCCATTGACAAGACGGCGATCGGAAAGGTTTTTCTCTCCTGCAGGCATAATCAAAATGCATTGCAGAAAACCTTTATGATTGAACGGACTCAACTTATCTGTGCGATCCACAGGCCCTGAAGTTAATTCCGGAAGGGCTATGTGTCAGATGATCCCTGAGTGGAGAAGGGAGCTCTCTTAACGGTCGGAGTAGGGATGGGTGTCGTTGGCTTTATAATTCTACTTAACTAAACGTGAACGGCACGCAACTCTGATAACCAACTATCCTCTCGAGAAGACTTGAATTGAGTGAAGCTCTGGCTTAACGATATTAAGTTTTATCATTTGATTCAATTATTTTATCTTTACCTTCTGTGAACTTTGCGTTGAGTCTTTTGGTGCGGTCGCAACCTTAGGATCCATCTTCCTATAGGGTGAACCCGTTACAAATAGTCTTCGATATGGGTTCTTCTTTGTATCAGTTTGTAGACCTTGCCAAATTGTTTGCGTGCTTTCTTGCCATATCAACATCCATCTTAGGGGTTTCTAGAGCATTCAAGGTGGCTTTCAGTACTGGTACTTTGAAGCTGCATCTGAGGACAGGATTTCTGGACTTCCTAGTCCTTCCATAGCATGCTTGTTATGAAGATATTCCGCAGGATTCATAAGGTACACTATTTATGGCTTCTAGTATCTCTAGAAGGGCATTCGGCCAGTTGTTCTTCTTTTGAAGGTGATGTTCCTCCGCATCTGTTTAATGGTCTGAATCCAGCCCTCTACTTGGTTATTGTTTTGGTGGTGCTATTGGGTAGCCATCTAGACCTGGATTCCCTTTCACTTCCTGATTAGGCAACAGCACTTGGAGGTAAAGCGGGTGTCTAGATCCCATACTATACCTAGGGGATATCTCTAAACATCAAAAATTGACTTGTGGAGCTTGCTGAATACCTTTTCTGAGGTGATAGAGTCCTGAAGTGCTATAAGTTGACAGTTGGAGATGAAACGCATGATAATAACTATGAAAGTTGAATAGTTATTTAATTTGTTGAGAGGGCCAGTGACATAGATATCAAGGAATTGATAGACTGCGTAACATGCTGGCAGATCTAGAGATCTACCTGCCATTGGTAGGGTGAGCTCCTTGTTGATCTGATATCGATCACAAGAGCGACAATATGCTATAAAGTCCTGGCTAAATTGAGACACCAGCAGGAACAAGCTAGGTACTGGTTGGACCTGTGAGCTGAGAAATGTCTGAGGCCTTCATGAACTGTTTTGAAGATGAAATCCCAAAGGGATATTCCCTTTTCTTAGCGTCCCATGGGGATTTAGATGTTAGAATAGCCGCTGGTATTTTCAGCTGTGTAGGGGCCATACTGGAATGTAAAGTGTAGTTTGTTACAGGTCTCCAGGACTCGTAGGCAAGGAGGGTGGTTCTGGAGAGCTTCAAGGGCATCTAGGCGGAATATTCCCATGACGGACAAGGGGTAGGTGCCCAAGAAGTTCTGGGCCTTGTCCATAACTGCTGTATTCCGGAAAGGTTCACCATTTCAGTAGAGCCGTCTTGAAGCTGGTGAAGCTAGTGAAGCTGCAAGTAGGGAGGCTGGAGTTAACATATCTTGAAGTGTGTGGTATATCTTCACAGGAGAAGGAATGGACGTAGAGCTATCCTTGGATCGAGGTGGACTACTGTCCTTAGATGTATCAGATATTGCTCTACTTTTATTTTCTTGCTTATGGTTGTCAGGTACCTTGGAGAAATATTCTTTGGGATGCATGTTGTCTTTGTGTGTAAGGTAGTGGTCACATTAGCAAGCAGTCCAACTCAGGGCTGAATGACTTTGTACTTATCTACTCTGATGAATGTTCAAGGTGGGTTTGTCTACCCTAGAGTTGCCTGTATTGATGCTGATATAGTTACAGCTAGCGCAATTCATGGGCTTTTGAGAGTGAGTAAGTACATGTGCTGCTAGCTCTTTGCTTGCTGAGTAGTTTAGGAAGGAATAAAGGATAGATGCACGAGTCGTAAATGATAGACAGGGCTGTTTTGGTACAATGGTTTCTTTTTCACCATCTAAATCTAGTATATACTATAAGGAAGTGCTCTAGTTGGTTGGCAGGTGGCTGGGGTTGTGATTCTAGAGATTGAACTATTGGAGGTGTGGTCCTCTAGTATTATATCTTGAGGCCTTGAAACACTTTTACAAACTCTAAATAGATAGTCTGCCTGAAATTCCTCCACTAAAGGCCTGATTTCGAATATAAAATTGAACCAGCTAAGATGCATTATCCATCTATGCTGCTGGTCGGTGAGATTCTTCTCAGTCTTAAGATTGGTAAGACTCTCATTGTCTCTAACTATGTGAACTTTGTGTGTAACAACAAGTGGGTGAATGCTTATACATCTTGCACTATGGCAAGTGCTAGATGTTTGTGTGTGGAGTCATCACTTTAAGGGGCTGACAGTTTGCTGGAATAGAACGCTGCCTATCTGGCTGTATATCAGGTTGGTCCTTGCCCTATACATGCTCCACTACTTGTATGAGATTCATCTGTGAATAGCCAGATTGGTTCAGAGTTGGTATGGTCAATAGGTCAATGAACGTGCAGATTTTTGGCCACCAATTTCACTGCCTCAAAAGCTACATGTGCGAGTGTGTAAATATCCATTGAGCATTGCCGGTAAGCACTATGAGTGGTGCAGGAATGGTGGTGATATGTGGGACAAACTGGTAGATATGATTAACGATCCCACTGAGGGGCTGAAGTTCTTTTATATTCTGTGGTCTTATCCTCCCATCAGGTTTCTCTTGAATAAACATACTGGCTGCTGGTGGAGATGGATATCTGTAGACTATCCCAGCCCAGATTTGTTTCTCGATCTATGACTTGAATTTAGGTATCAATTTTTCTTGGGTGATGGAGGTTGGGATCTGGTGGTAAAGGTCTGGGTCAATGATCATGATCGTCGTCATATAAGCACCGCAATGGGTGCAGAGTTTCAGGTATTTCTGAAATAAAAACCTCAGGGAATATCATGATGAAATCTGGTATATCATCCTGTTTGGCCATGGCAGCGCTAGGCTGAGTGCGGTTCATATTGCAGTTTACTCTTACTTAGTGGTCAAGGAAGTAGGGTGTATTTTTGCGGAAGTCTATAACTGCTTCATAGTGTATGAGGTTATCAATACTGAGTCTAATATCATACTCTGATATCGGAGTTAAATTGATATGCACCTTGGACACCTTGATGCTTCCATTTTCGATATCGTCGATGCCGGTGTGATTGCTACTTTGTTTGTATCCTTGGACAACCATATTGGACGTAGTAGGGGTATTTTTAATGATAAAGGAGATATAGTTTCAAGTGACGAAGCGATTGCTGATTAGGGTACCGCCAATAGTTCGAATCTGTTCTACTACCCTGGCAGGTTTCTTGTTCACTAGCATTGTGAAATCTCATGCTTGAAAATCATGGGCTGCTTCCTTGGGGGCACCAACACTGGTTCTGTAAATAATGTGGTATTTGATACACCCAACTGTTCTGAATTATCGCTTTCTGCCATATAGTGTTCTTCATCACTGTTGTGGGTGTCTTGGATGACTGTAAGATGAGTGGACTAGATCTCCTTCTTGGGGCAGTTATTTGCCATATGTCCTGCTTCACAACTGTAGTAAAAAGCTCCTTCTCTCTAGTGTCAATCCATTTCCTGTTTGCTAGTGCTCTTATGCTTGGGAGATGTCAATAGCATCACAGGAGCTTTGCCTTATCCTGCTAGCTTGCTATTTGTTTCTTGTAGAGGATTCAGAACTTTGTTTGATATGTTTCCAGAGGTGCTGGAAGAGCTAAGGCTATTCCTATAGGCTCCTGTCTTAAGTATTGTTACATTATATCTTGGTTCCAATAAAAAACCTTGATTCCTTATAGCGGTATCTCTTATCTGGGGTTCCCCATTCTTGTTAGCCGGGGATCCATGGCATTCAAAAAGTGTTGCCTATCTGCATAGTCCGATAAAGAATGCCTAGGCAGTGATCCTCTAAGGTGTTCTGGATTAATGGCGATATTTTAGATTCTCGCCAGCTTACATCATAAGGACTGATGTGTAATCTACTCCAAAGTGTCTAGCGAATCACAAACGGACTCTGGAGATACCTCTAGGATAGGGCTAGAAGCTGTGATGGAAAGGTCTTGAATAGACAAGGTAAAAGGTATGGAACTAATAGAGTGACTGTTCAACTTGTAGTATTAAAGATAATAGTTCAAGGAGGCTTCACAGTTCGAATCCTTAAGCGATTACAGGCTGTTTAAATACCAAAGATTTTAGCTAGGAAAACATGACTACAGCGCAATCATCCTGTCAAACAAATATGCTAACAGAGGCAGCATATTATGGTTATGCTAATTCCGAAAAAAGAGGGTTACAAGTGACAGGATGGAGCTAACAAATCAAGTAATAAAATTAAAACAATAAAAACCATTGATCGCTAATCCTATACAAATCTAGTAGGTATAGCTTGAGGATAGTGATATGCAAATCGGTAGAGGCAAGGATGGAGTAGTGATGAGTGAGACAAGGAAAGAATAACCTGTTAGGAAGTCATAACTAAGCAGGAAGGGAGAACCAAATAGTAGTGCTTATCAGGTATAATCTCAAATTGGTAATAACTAATATCAAGTCAGTTGTAATAGTAGAAATATCGTAGGATTCCATTACATTCCCCTTATTAAGAAATAAAACAATCAACACAATAAGTAATATCCTAAAGGGCTTAATAACCATCCCGCCATTAGAGCATTAAATTAAATTTCAAAAACATATAAACTTATGAGAAAACAAATATCCATCACTGGTGTCAGGACCTTACACCTGTATTACCGCTATAGTTCGTAGACAATACCATGAAGCAGTAAACTTTCTATCAACGATTCATCCAATGTGCAGAGTGTTGTGCTGGTATTTGATTCGGAGTAGTGTGACACTTGAAGCAGTTTCTAAAATCGTCCTGGGTCAAGCTTAAGTGCAAGGGGGGCCCAGTCAGCCTTTTGGAGTATATGGCAGAGAAAGTCTCACCATGGGTCCAAGGAAGTTTGGGGGGTATTGATTCATTGTAGGTGTCGAAGCAGTAGGATCTGATGAGGGTGATGGCATCTTCTAGTTTGTAGAGTTGTTCCCATGTTGCTTCGATTTCGTCATAGCCTTCTTACAGGATCAACCACTGTTCCTTGCTCTGATAGATTGGATCTTAGAGTATATATTTGATTTCCCATCGCTCTGGTCCACTACCATCAACAGTGACAGGTTCTTTGGATAGGGGTTCCAGTTTTCGTAGGCTGGCACCGGGCTTTGGTCTCAGGTAAATGCGAAAATAGCAGGTATGGATCTATGGGTAGATTCCTGCAAGCACTCAAGGTAGTATGAGTTGGTTGTTGTTATGTCTGACAGGCCCATTGCTCACTGAGAAGGGTCCTAACCATGGTCCAACTAGGCAATGATTTCGTCCAACATTATAGACAAATGGGGCGTACTTGAGGATAACTTCAGTTTCATTAAAGATTATTCTGGGTCAACCCTCTCTTATGTTTTCGTGGGAGGTAGTTTGCATGCACTGTCCTTCTTGAGGGCATCTCTGGCGACTTGATTGTTCTTCACGATCTGAGAAGCAATCTGGCTTGGTGCTGGTACTGAAGTACGGAGAACTCAAATAGTGGGGCGGAGCTTTGGTAGTCTGTCAAAGGTGATTTCGAAGGGAGAGAGTTCTCTGCTATGGGAAGGTGCTTCCTTGATTGAAGTTTGGACAAAGGGTATGTGGCGAACCCATGTAGCTCCGTTAAGGTATATATAGTTCCTAAGGCATTGGCGAAAAGTTCTGATTCTGTGTTGAGTCCGTCCATGGGTCAGGTGGTGATATGCTGAAGCCATGTTGAGGTCAATATTGATATTCGCTATAAGCTCAGTCCATAAGCGTTAGGGAAACATGGGGTCTCTGTCAGTCCCTAGGGAGGAGGGCATACCATGGAAGGAGAATACAGGCTCATTGATGGTCAGTGCTGTTTTGAGTGCTGTGATGTTCTGGGAAATTAGTATGAGGTAGGTAAAGCCACTGAATCGATCCAAGAGAAGCATAAGGAGTTTCTGTTTGGAATCATTGGGGAAAGGTCTTGCATAGTGAATTGGAAGAGATGAGAAAGGCGGTCAGGTGATAGCGAAGGAGGTGACAGATACTTTAGGGACAATGATAGGTTGCTGGTTGAGCTGACATAGATAACATCTGCTGACATAGTCTTTAAAAACATTCCTCATAGATACCCAGTTGAAGTATCCAATAGCATATTCAAAATATTTCTACCCACCCATATGTGTCATTTATTAATATGTAAAGGGCACAATTTCGCTTTTGATGTTAGTACTTTCCTAGCTTGCTCCATATGGGACATACTGACACTCTATACCGTTACCCTTCCCCATTGTGAGAAGAACTCCGCGATATTTGACGCAGTCAGGGAAGTGATAACCTTGGTAGCTAGCACAATAGGTGGTTTATTCTGGGAAGCATAGCAAATGCCGGAGTACCACTTTCCATTCATATAGTTGGTAAGCTCAAAAGCATAAAGGTTAAGCTGTGAAGAGGGTTGATCAGAGAAGAAATCATCAAATTGATGTGTGATTATGGGGTAGGAAAATCCCTTACCTAGTCGATATCCAGTATTTCGGTTTCATTTCGCTTGTCAAGATATGTCCGAAAGACTAGGTAGCCATCATCATCGTGGAGGGGAGGAGGAACAGCCCATCTGTCAACTACTATGTGCTTGGCATGATGAGGGGAAACAAAGTTTGAACAAGAGAAGAAAGGAAAGGGTCCTAAAATATCGCCAGATCCTGACGGAATGTCTCCAGTATGCTTTCTCTTTGTGTTTGTTTATCCTTCGTCTCGGACTGAGGCAATCGTCTGCATAGCTCTGTGTCTATTATATTCAAGAAATCGGAATATTTTAATTACAGGGGGTCGAGGAGGGACTGGTGATGGCTCAGGGTCAGGTTCAATAAGTGTGCTGCCAGGGGCGATATTTTTGACGATAGTGAGTGCAAGGGATTCCAGTTGGGTAATAGAATCATAGATTGGGTTAAAACAGTTTGTGAAACTATCTGGATAGAGTAGTTAGTTGATATGTACTAGAGGAGTATCAATTCTGGCCGGAACACACCGCAGTTAAGCTTAAACTCGCGCAACAAGAATTGTTTGCTAGGTAAGGCTAGTAAGGGTTTCTGAGATAGAAGATCTTGTCCATGTCACAACGTTGAATAGAATTCGTTGCAAGCTCGAGTTTATCTGGTACTTTGTCCTTTGCTTAGTCATCAGTATCTGGGTTCTGACTCGCTTCTTGGAAGCTAGAGTGGTTTGAGGTGCTATCACGAGGTGATTTGCACATGGAGCGGTGTTCAGGTGTAAACATGCGTGAGGCTCCTTGAAGAGTAAGTGCAATAGAAGGGTCTTGGGTATAGGTAAGGCGGAGGTCGTATCTTGATATACTGTGCATGAGGAGGGATGGGGTAACCCCATCGTGGGATATCATGTTAGGGCATACTGAGGAGAGTGGAGCCGTTATCATGAGTGTAACTCCGTTATCATTAGATTCTGTGGGACTGTCACAAACTGTACTAATACTAAGCTGTGTTCCTTTGCTGCTATTGATTAACCAACAACGAACCGATTTTGTCTTTCCCTTTGCGCACTTTGTTTGGGTGTTTATACCAGTTTGCCTCACGGTGAATATATCACGGTTATACCTCACTTCGCCCATTCCCATGTGCCGCATATGAGATTGATACAATCTCCGGACAATCTGTCCATAAGGTTATAAGTCTGGAAATCCGTGTATTAGAAAACCTGGAAGGAAGTTAAAAATCTTTTTCGATAATTGTAGAAAAGGAGCTATATCCTTGCACCAATGGACACTACCACATACTCAGCGAATAACACTATCAAGCTCCAACGAGCCGCAGCATCGACAAAGAAGACGAAGATTAATTTCAAGAAGGTTCCTCGTCCTTAGTTGGGTTAAGCTTGGCGAAACCTGATGGGTCAAACTATCGGATGTGGCTTATGAGAATGACCGACTATCTTGACAGAGATGGTTTGTGGGACCATACAATGAGTGATGAGAACATTGTCGAAGAGCCTAAGGAGGACAAAGAGAATAAGGAATATGACAAGAAGTTGGAAAGGTACCAAGCCCAGAAGAGGCGGATTCAAAAACCATTCAGGACCATCAGTTGAGTAATGACCGACGCGATCACTGTTGAATATTATGGCACGACATGGACGACCGTAGGGAAGATCTCAGAAGACATCAATGCCACTTACCTGACGCACATTGGTTACAACATAAACGATTTGCAAAAGCAAATCTACGAATGCCTGTTGGGAAAGGTAGGGCCTGTCCTTGAGTATTTAAACCACATCAGTAAACTGCGTATCAAGCTCGCAATGTGTGGGCAAACCGTATCCCATACAAATCTAATATTTCAAATCTTTGAAGGCTTGCAGAAAACGCAGGAGGAACAGAGATCGGTAATGGTAACGTAGGGAGCCCTTCCGTCAAAGACTATGATAACTGCGTATATACAACTGAAGGCACTCCTCACGGCGTATGAAGGTAAACTTCGTAGAGATCAGGCTTTACCCTCAGTCCAAGCCAAATTCACCAGCCACCACAAGGCAAAAATGTGTGGATCGCAAAACCAAAACTATGATACTTGCTGGTAATAGCAGAGAGAACGACCAAGCTCCTAACCAACTTCCCTTACAGGAAAGTGTTACTACTGTGGGAAGAATGGGCACAAGAATCCGGAATGCTGGCAAGGTAGTGGAGAAAACTGGCAAGGCACAGAAGTTAATAGAGGGAGACAACACTCTAGGAGAAGATCTTAGAAAAGAGATCATGCAAAGGCATTGAGAGATGAAGTTTTACTGAGCCAAAAGAGGGCACCAACAAAATTACCACTCAAGCGAGAGAGAGATCGAGAGTGAGAAAAAGCCGTAGAGAATGAGAATCAAAATGAAATGATAGAGAAGCTATCTAGAGGAGTCTACACAACCAACTATACAGAGTGTGTCGTGGATTTAGGCTGTAGGAATCACATCTCTGGGCACAGATACAATTTCATCTAGGTAACCTACGTTTCTCTACCAGTCAACCAGCGTCTGTTAATGACAGCAACTGGTCAACTTGAATCTGCAGCCTGGATAGGAACAGTTCAAACGTGCATCAAGACACCGACTGTTGGTCAAACACGACAGTGTTTTTCCAAAATACTCCCTGTCCCCAGGACAACAGAATCAACCATTTATTTGTAAGTCAGTTGACGAAGAAAGGGATCAAGGTTGTATTTCGAATGATGCGGTGGAGTTTTACCAAGATTGTATTTTGATCGCTATTGTGGAAAACTACGTGAAACTCTACAAGGTAGTACAAAAGTTGAACCTACAAGACTACGCAATACTGATATTGAAGAAAGAAACTGCGAACACGACACTCTGGCAGCATAGACTTGTACATCTTCACATACAGGAAATTTTGAAAATGAGTAACCCCAAATTTTTCTGAGGAATGCTGTGTTTGCAGGCAAATAGTACAGAAAATAGATGCCCTACTTGGTTGGTGCAAAAGAGGACTCTCACACGATTCAAACCGTCTACTCAAAAAACAAAAGCTCTGCTGGCACTAGTTCACTCAGACCAGTCCAGTCCAATGATTAACAAATCTTTGAGTGAATGTTGATATTTTATGCTTCTTGTCGACAATTTTACAAAGTATATTACTATCTACTTTCTGAAATCAAAGAGTGAAGCCACTGGCTATTTCAAGGATTTCAAGACAGATGTGTAGAGAAACTTCCCAGTGCCAATGGAGAAGGTCATCAGATAAAGGCTATTAGAACAGAAGGAGGGGGAGAACACTCTAGCTGTGAATTTCAGAGAGAGCTGAAACGCTGCAGAATCTAATGGCAGGTTACTGCCTGATATAACCTGCAGGAAGACGGAGTAGCAGAGAATAGTAATAGAGTTCTCGTTGGGGGAGCCACTACATTAATGCATAACGTCGGAGCACCTAAAATCTACCATGCAGAGGAGCTCCTTGCAACAGTCTACTTACTGATTGTTTCACTGACAAAGGCAACACATGAGAGAGATGAAACACACATGAGCAGTAGTCTGCATCTATACCAAGTATCAAGTACCTTTAGGTGTGGGGGTGTACTGTATATGCTTAAGTGCATCCAGCTCAACACACAGACAAGAACGGGAGCCCTAGAGAAGAAAGGATAATATTCGTCGGATATATGCAAACAAACAACAATTCCGTCTGTACAACCCCGCTACCAACAAGTCGTTGATGTTGGGCGATGTTGTTTTGAATTAGCATACCTCTTTCTTCAAACTAGCAGATAAGAAGATATTTCTCCAGTTTACGCACAAGTCAAAAAATGTACTAGCTTCCATCCCATCGTCTAGTGATGAAATCGAGGATATACCACTACCACCACTACCGGTATAAGCTAGAGTTGGAGCTGGCCTAGCTGCTAGTAAGAAGAGAGCAACTCTAGGGAAGAGTGTGACAAGACGCCTAGATACCGGTTGCAGAATACAGGCAACATTGGCCCTTATTAGAACATACGAGAAGGATGCTCAAGGTGAAGAGCACAGGGGGGAGAGAACTGAGCATATCAGGTGAGAGTGTAGCTTCAGGGCAGAGGAAGAAAAAGAGTGCCAGATTTAGTCAACTTGGAAATCGATTATGGATTCATGGTCACCAACAGACCAACCTCAATTTCTGCAGCCCTTCGAAGTAAGCAGAAGGAGAAATGGATAGATCCGATTAAATCGGAGTTAGAGTCACTTGAAGTGCATGATATGTGGTCAATTGTCCACAGCAGGCGAGATTTGGCGAGTTTATGGATGATTAACTCACATATGGTTTTCCAAGAAAAGCTAAGTGAATATGGATAAGTTAAAAGTTACAAAGCACGCCTAGGTGCAAAGGGATTCAGACAATGTCCAGGTGTAGACTATTTTGTAACATACAGCCCTACGATCTCATTGTCGGCAATGCGAATGGTTTTATCGAAGGCTGCAGCAGAGGATAAAGAAATCATGTAGCTTGATATCATTACCAAATTTCTTCTGTGCGAGATACAGGTAGTGATATACCTACAGCTACCAAAAGTGTTAGAAGTATCGTGCGAAGGGAAGTTAGTACTCCATAACAATATAATAGGAAAAAGGGTGGGACAGGAAAAGCAAAGGTGGTAGTACAGCTGAAGAAGAGTCCCTATAGTGTTAAGCAAGCTGGAAGTAACTGGTACAATACATTTCAGGCGCACCTGACTGATAAATTGAGAATGAAAAGTTCTAAATACAAAGCCAGCATCTCCACTATGATTCTGGAGCCACTATCATCGTGTGGTTTGATAATATTCTACTAAACGGAAGTAGGGAAGAGGTCAATTGGATGAAAGTTGCAATTAGCGAGAGGTTTACAATAATGGATCTAGGAAATATTCAATCTTTTTCTAAATATGCTAGTGGAGCGGACCTGAGTGGAACGAAAAATCTACTAATCAATGTGACAACCTTAAGATGGTTCTTACCAGGTTCCAAATGGCAAACTGCAAGGGAACAGCAACACCCATGGATCTCAAATGCAAACTTCATAAGGGTTTAGAGCAGCAGGAGGAGCCAGAAAAGGGTGTATACCAGGAGGTAGTCAGATGCCTGACCTACTCAGTAATCACAATGAGACCTGCTAGTTCCTATGCGAGTGCAATGGTAGGGTGTTTCTCGTCCGACCTCTCCCAGCTTCACTGGCCTGCTGTAAAGCAAATCCTGCGTTATCTACAAAAACCTCTCTCACTCCGAATATCTCTGGATAGGAACACCAACTGGGTCACTGAGGGAGATAGAGGAACCTCCCACACTGCCCCAAACGTAGTTTCCCACGATGCCAACTTTGCTAGAGAAATCCAGGGGATGAGATCTACATACAGATTCTTTTTCCACGATCTGTCACGAACAATTATTTACAAGATGTTACAAAGGCAGAAGACTGTGGATAAGTCGGCTGCAGAAACTGAGTTCAACGCAACGGCCCTGGCACTGTAGGAAGCAATATGGTTTGTGAAACTACAGGAAGACCTGGATGGAAGAATATAAGAAAGGGAAGAAATGCCCAATGTATCAGCTTTAAATGATAACCAAACATATATAGCCAGCCTGAGGAAGGGGCAATTCAAGCGTTCAACCCGGCTTGTGGGTTTGAAGTACTTCTGGCTACGAGAATTGGTAAGCAGCAGAGATGTGGGAATATCTTATATTAGGACTAATGTAATGGTCACGGATGGGCTCACAAAAGGGCTAGAAAGGGGAAAACACCAATGTTTTATTGTGATGTTATCACTCACAACCTAATTTATTTGAGTTTCATGTTTACAGAGGCAGAAATGTTTGTTTTTCCTACTATTCACAAAGGTTTTTTCATTTTTTATATATGGAGCATACGCGATGGGATTAGGAGGAGTGATGGAGTAACCAAATCATAGGATATGAGGTTTGGGAATACTGAGGATAGTGGAGCCATCATCATGAGTGTGAGTGGGTTATCAGGTGTTTGTGCGTGACCAACAAAAACTGTACTTAGACTAAGCTGTGTTCCTTTCCTCTAATAGATTGTCAAACAATGAACATTTTTCGTGTTTCCCATCACAGACGTTATTTCAGTCTTTATACCCGTTTGCCTCACGGCAGCTCCATCATGGTGATACCTGCCTTCTTTAAAACCCACTGCACTGGATAGGTTATTGCCCGATCACCTGACAATCGGTCGATTACTGAGGAAAGGGTCTTCATACTCTTGTTCTCAGTAGGGTCTTTGAGTATTTAGTCTTCTTCAGCAATGGTGTCTTCATAGATGCTTGATAGTGCATTTCCAAGGATATTGCCTTTGCCAGGTCTGTGTATGATATTGAAATCAGAAGATTGCAGGAACATGCGACATCGTATCTGGCGGTAAGGGTGGACAGTCTGCTTCCTGTAAACCGATGGTGCACTTTTGTCTGACACATCAGTGAACTTGGTGCCATAGAGAATCGGATGGATGCCTAAATGGCATCCCCAAGTGCCAAAGGTTCCAAATCAGTGATAAGGTAGTTCTGCTGATAGGTTGCAAATGTCCTAATAACGAATACTGCAGGGTAGGCTTTCACAAGAGAGGGTCCTTTTCCAACCCATACTGCTGATACAACCTTAGAGGCATCAGTAATGAGGTATTTTGAATGAGCTGCAGTCTCATATCAGATGGAGCAGAGCGTAATTGTATCCTTGGCCAGACCTTAACCCATTGGAAGGCTTCCTGATGCAGGGTTTGCCACTCAAACACTGATTGGGAAATTAGGTCGGAGAGGGTGGCCGTAGTGGAGGCAAGGTTTGGGAGAAAATGTGGATGATATATCACAACCCGAATAAATGTCTGAACTCTTGTTTTCGATGTTGGTGTGGGCCTGTCTTCGATTGATAGAAACTTCTCAATGTTTGCATGAATTCCTCTCTTATCTATAACATGACCTAGGAGAAACAGCTTGGTAGTGAGGACTTTGCAGTGGGCTGATGATGCTTTGATATGATCCTGCTGTACTCTTTCCAAGACTGATCTGATGTGAGAAATATGGTCGTCAACAGTTTTTAATTATATGGTAGTGTCATCCATGTTTGCCCAAACGAATTTTCCAATAAGGCCATGTAGGGCGAACTCTATAACTCTCATAGCTGTTACACAGGAGTTGGCCTCTGCTTGCTGTATAACTCTGCATGCAAACGATCCAAAGAGTGTCTAGATGGGGTTGTAATACTCATCGCTATGAAAGACTCAAATTTGATATTAACGATTTACTAGGTCTCTGGTGGATGAGTACTTGGCTACGAAACAGTTCTGTGTATTATGGCTTCGTATGGAATTGCTCCATGGCCCTTTATAGTAATCTCGTATCGGGGTAAAAGGTCAGCAAGTAGTCTTTTTCCGTCATTGGGTTATACCTTTGTTAATATGGTAACTAGGTTGCGTGCCTCGCTTGGGTAGATGATTCTTTTTGTTTTCTAGTATTTGAATAATCCTCTATATGATAGCATGATCTTTTCTGGGAATTTGAAGAATCTCGGATTATGGTCTGAAATTGTATCCTTCAGCTGGATGTGGTGGTTGACATTACTTGAGCCTGCTAATCCTATATGTTCTTGCTAGGGAATACAGTGGCAACCTCGGATACGAAGTCAGTGGTATCTGCTTTATTCCTGGCTGAAAATCGTGCAAAAGTTGGATTCTTGCAGGTCCAGGAATTTCTCTTGTCATGGTAGGTGATAATAGACTTATTGCAATCTATTACCACATGATGAGTAGTACAGCAAGGTATTGATATGAAGACATCATAGTTGTTGAGAGAACAGACTAGGAGTTCTGAGCTATAGCTGCTTTCCTTGCAAATCTGTTTAACAGGCCTAGCCACATATTTGATTGCAGAGTGTTATCCTTTAACTGTCATCTTCAGGTTAATAGGAGTTTTAAGGTCTCTTGTAGGGATTTGTTGTATAGTAACATACTTTTGAGATATCAAGTTGTCTCCTGTGGTTCCTGTATCTAATAGTGCCTTTGCCTTTGAACCATTGACTGTGATGTATGCTTTGAGGGATTGGGATTGAGTTCCTCATAGTCCTGCATAGTTTGTAGTAACTGTCACTTGTTCTTACAGTTAGGGATCTTCTTCCAGGGTCTGGTATTTTCTTCTGATATTCAGGGGACTCCTGGATCCGCCAGGGCCTCCATTCCCATGCTGCAGGGTGCTCCTATGCTTCTTCTTCTCAAAGCAGTTATGCGTTTAGTGTCTATGTTTTCCACAATAGTAACTGGCATTAACTCTCCTACGCTAGTCCTTCTCAGCCTGGATTATTCTTGAATACAGAGAGGTCTTAAGGGAGAATGTTGGTTGATTTGGCGCGTTACTATTATGGGGGCGCATGGGTGCTTGTTGGGAAATTGCAATAGAGGTTGCATTTCCTTGACGATTTCCATAGTGGCCATTAGAGTGGGCAAATGCATCTGGCTCCTCTGCTAGCTGAACTAGCTGGTCGTGGGAGGTAGTTGGGTTGATGTGTGGTTTCACTTGTAGCTTGAGTTTGATAATAATAGGGTCTAGGAGTCTCTACTTCTCTGAATATTGCGAAATTTTCATGGGGGGAGATAACCTCTTCAGATTTCAAGTCTGATACAGTTTCGGTAATCTAGAATGGTTTATGGCCGTTAGTTTGCATGACTTATAGCTGTTATCTATAGATGGTATCTGTAGATGTGGAAGATATAAAGTTGGCCTCAAATTATATTTGAGTCTGGCAACTGTGTGGTCACCTTAGCATGCTTGATATTGGGTGAATATATCTTGGACTCTCTATCTGCAATAGTATCCACACGATTGCAGGGCTCCAGTAGCATCGTCATTTATACAATATCAAGCGATGTATGGATGGACTGTATTGAAAGGTGCGTTGATTCTCGAGGGGTCTTGATCTTTTCCTTCCCCTATGAATGTAAATCGTGTTGGCCATTTAGCACCATTGTTCCTCTCTTGTGGAACCGACATGTTGATAGGTGCAGTGCTTGGATTGATAGGTGGACAAAGTGGACTAGGCTGAATTGGTGGACTTGGTAAATCGTGAGGTGCAGGGCTTGCTATTCTGTGGTCTTTTGGTAGACTGGGTGGTCTAGAGGGTGAAGATAGGGGTGCTAGTCCTGGAGCATCCTCAGTACCGGAATCTGGTTCTAATTCAGAGCTAGTTTGTTTCTTGTTTTGCACTTCTTGGTGGAGCTGTTCTGGGCCTTGGACTTGTCCATAGTATGGACCAAGGGCTTGAGCAAGGGCTTGGCTTAGTTATGGTCCTCTTCTTCGCTGCTGCTGCTATCTATAAAAGATGGTCCAGAATCTGGAGATGGTAGTCCAGGTGGGGGTATTGGGGCTTTACTCTGGCGTCTGGCGCAGGATGATACTGATCCTCTTGTGAAGTGCATTCTGGTATCCCTAGGATGCGAAATTGTTGTTAACTGTGTGAGCTTTCCTCTGCAGGAGGTTGCAGAAGGCCTTCTTGGTAACAGGGAGGTGTACTAGTACTGTAGGATAAGGTTAGGTGAAGGGTGATCAGTCCATCGCTAAACATCAACAGAATACTAAAGTCTGGTTCAAATAATGTAACCTACTCCCAAGTATATCAAGAATGCCAAAGGACTGTGGAGAGAATATTTATAGAGGTGGAAAAGTGTCGATGAATAAGTTTTCTATAGACAAGGGAAAAGGTATTGAACTAATAGAGAGACCATTCAAGTTGTAGTATTAAAGATGATAGTCCTGAGAGGCTTGTGAGTCCTAATGCTCAAGCAATTACATTATCTTTAAATACAAAAGAATATATCTAAGAAAATTTTACAAAATAGCCAACATCCCATCCAACAAACATGCTAATAGAGGCAGCATACCAAAGTACCTATATTCTGAAAACAGAGGGTTTAAAGCGACAGGATGGAGCTCACAAAACAATTCATAGAATCCAAACTAGTAAGAACCAGCGATCTCTAATACTATATAAATCTAGAAGGTATAGGAGGAGGATACCGATTCCCAAACATGTCAGAAGCAAGGAGAGGTAGTTATAAGCAAAACAAGGAAAGAATAGCCAATTAGGAAGTCATAACCAAGCAGGAAGGGACACCGAAGTAGGAGTGCTTATCAGTCCTAAACCCAAATAAGTAATAACCAACTTCAAGTTTGTAGTAATAGTAGAAAGATAATAGCATACTATTACATATCCCCAGCCTTTCTTGTACAGGGGACACTTAGTAGGAAGATTGATGGAGACTAAGGTTATGGCTGCACTAAATACTCTAATTTTAATGCCTCCCTGGGTGTATCAGGCACCAAGAGGAATGGCTCTCTGTAAGGTATGACGATAATAACTCAGATCCCAAACTGTGGGGAATTCCTGTGAGTAGTACTACCGGAGATCGTAAAAGGTTGTTTAACCGCCGTCGATTACTAAATCGTCATCTTGGCTAAGTCCTAGACTTGCTTGGGATGGTTTCGTGCGAACTGAAAAGGAGTAACTGCTCAACCAAGTATATTGAAAACTCTCTCTGTCAAAGTCTGCCCTGTCTAAGTTCCTGAAGGGCAGTCTTTAAATGTCTGATCCTGCTTTTCTAAAGGTTTCCATCATCTTCCAATTGATTTCCAATCAATGGACTTAACCAAGCTATGCTTGTAAAGTCCACCAATCAGATTAATGCCACATGCACCTACAGGGTATTGCAAACAAAATTTGTATCATCCCGATACACAAAACAAAACATAAAACATATCGGGTGTCAGCCTGATACATGGAACCCAATATAAACCAAACTAAGTATCAAACGATACTTGAAACGAATCATAAAACAAACTAAGTATCAAACAATACTTAAAACCAATCATGAAAAAAACTAACCCCTTACTAGCCCCACTAGTGTCCGTTAGCCTTATCAGCCTTAACAATAGTAACCAGTACTGGTTACACCCCACAAATAAAACAACTGTTTCTAAAAACAAAAACCAAAAAAGAAATTCCCAAACATCAAAACCCTAATCAAAACCAAGTTTTGATAACCTCGCCATCATCTGAGACTCCAGAGTCGTCGTACTCCCTCTCCAGGTAGGGTTTCCAAAATCCATCATCCACCTTTCCTTCATCACCAAACTTCCTATATAGTAGTCTCTTTGGCGCGAATCCGATCTCCATATATCCTGTATTGAATGTAAATTCGTCGCCAGGACTATTGTCAGTCCAGCATTCTTGGACAAGGTTCATAGGGTTCTCTAATCCTTCGACAGGCTCCCAAAAGTTGTCAGAAACTGCATAACCTTTTCACTTAATAAGGAACTTGTCTCGTCAATCAGGCTGACGGTGATCCAACAATTGTACAACTTTCCATTCCAGTACTTCTTCAATGAGTATGGTCACTGGTTTCGCATAGGTTCTGGCAGGGAATCTATCATCATCGTTCTCTATGAACCTCTTAACCCTAGAGCAATGAAATACCCTTTCCTTACAATGGTAAATCCTAGAGTCCATCTTGACTATGTAGTTCTGGGTGTGGGAATCGTATTCAAACACCTCGAAGGGTCCTCGCCATCTGGGTTCCAGCTTCTTACTTCTACCATATTCCTTCGCGAACAGGACTCCCCGAACCAACAATTGTTCACCCATATCGATAGGTTTGTAGGTAGTCCTTCTTCTTGCTGCCATCCTGGTAATACTAAATCTCGCGATCTTGAGAGATTGATAGACCTCATTACGCAATTCCTGTTGTCTGTTCAGGAAGTCATCGGAGGCAGGCACCTGTGTGTTTCTGGCTCTGATTGTCGATAGCATAGGGTGTTCTCGTCCATATACTGCTTTGTATGGTGACATGTTCAGGACTTCAAAATGTGCTGCAATCTCGTAGGCTGCTAACTCAGGAAGTGCAAGTAACCAGTTGTTCTGGTGCTTGTTAACAACATTTCTTAAGGCGGTCTTAAGTTCTCTAATCTTTCTAACAACCTGGCCATTGGTTTCGTGGTGTCCAGGTACTGCCTTAATGTGTTCAATGCCCAAAGACTTCATGCTTTGGGCCCAAAATCGTAAGGTAGCACGTGGGTCAGCATCGCTGATAATCGACGCTGGTACAACATGTGGACTGAAAATATGATACCGGAGGAGGGTGAGGGTATCAATTGCTTGACTGCATGAGTGTGTAGAAATAAACCATGAGAATTCAAACACCTGATCCACAACTACTATTACTGTCTCGTACTTGTTGTATCCACATTTGCAGAATAGTCCTGTAAAGTCGATTGCGTAGGAGGTGTATATCTCTGATGGTACTGGTATAGACTGTGCCTCTCCTTCAGGTAACTTGATGCACCTTATTCAAAGGGCATAAATCGCATTGGCGAACATAGTCTTGAAAATCCTTCCTTATCACGGGCCAGAATATGTATAGTGTTCCATAGGGTAGGTTCCTATATGCGCTGTGGTGTCCTCTGTTGTGAATCTCATCAATAACAATCTCCCTGAGTGTCATGCCATTCACTGCATGTCCCTTAGGTATGTATAGGCAATCTTGACCACCCATGGTTGTTGCATACATTAATCCACCGCCGATCCTATATTGCGATAGATTGCCACCTCTCCCAGTGTTGCTAGCGTCAGAACCTTGCCTGTACAGGTCATCGTTCCTGTAGGCTTCTGCCATCTGTCTTCTCTATTGACTGCTAATTTCTGCCACCACTGCTGCCATATCGCGTTCATTATGTAGTCGCTTCAGACGTGGTACTTCCTCCATCTCATTCTCTTGAAGCTCGAAGAGGGTGATGATGTAAGGCAGGTGACTCAATGACTGGTATAATCCTTGGTTGGCCGAGTGCCGTATTGGAGTAGAGTGGCGCTTAGGCTCCTTTGATGCTTGTTGGTAAGGGCTCTCCTGGTCCTGATATTCAGAACTCATATCTCGTAGTTCTATATTTAAATGTTAGATGATAGCATCCAGGACCAGTACCAGCCGTGGAGAGTGCAAGATGCTATTCCTTTCCTCGTACGTAGAGACCAGCTCAGGTAGAACTATCTTGTCTCAGAGCTTCTCGTACTTATAGATGGTACAATAACTATCATAGCATGCGCTGCAGTGCATGGCCAGATGATTTCTCTTGTCATCGCTAATCTCTACGGTAACTCTGTCTCCACAATCATTTCTTGCCCTTATAGAGCAATCCGAGGTATCCAATGAAAGTGGTTCTTCAACAGGAAGTGGTTCAAAGCGCAACATGTTTTGAGGATATAAAAGGTATATTGTAAGGTTTTGAATCTTCTACGTTGGTAGGGTCTTGAGGGTAGTTTGGTTTTGGATCAAATTGCTCATAAAGACGGGAAAGGGCGTCAGCGGAATAGTTTACCTTCCCAAACCTATAACATATCTTTGCCGTACATTTTCCCAAATGGGTTCCCCACCACAGCTGCTTGCGTGAGGGGTCCTTCGCTGTCATTAGGTACACCAATAGTGGGTGATCAGTTATGATCGTAATTTCATGCCCTTCAAGAATATGATCACAGGAGGTTAAGGGATTCATAATTGCCTGTGCCTCCATATCGGTAGTTCCGTAATTCATTTGTGAGTGCGTGAATTTCGTGCTATCCAATGCCGCAGGCCTTGCCGTTTCAAGTGTATCTCCTTGTCCTACCCAAGCCCCTATCCCTGAATCAGAGGCATCTGTAATGTGCCATATCTTTTCTCATGAGATGTGGTTGATCGGTCTCATGACCTGATTCTGTTAGGCGATTTCCTGCACATTCTCACTGCATTGTCATGTGTTGATGTCCAGACAAACTTCTCATTTCCTGTAAGATCTGTCAAGGGAACTGTTATTGTTGTAATATGTGGTAGGAATTGGCTAATATAGTTTACCAATCCTAGGAACTGCTGCAGTTGCTTCTTATTCTTCAGTGTTTCCCACTCCTCAATCCTCGTGATCTTTTCTGGGGATGCTCAAATTCCCTTGTCATCAATGACGTAGCCGAACACTTGTAATTTCTTTGCCAAGAAGTCTGTCTTCTCTCTGCTTGCAAAGAACTCCGCTTTTTCCCACCTGTCATACGCCTCTTTAATGTATTACAAGAGGTCCGACTCTGTATCGGAGAATATGACTATATCCTCAATATAAATACAAACAAATTCCCCTTGGTAATCGGCGAGTAGATAAAACATGATCCTCATTAAGGTTCCTGGTACATACATGTCACTTTGGAGTATAACTTTGCTCACGAAACGTGCCCAGGGAGTTTTGAAACTGATATATTTGACATTGTCAGGGTGAACCCTGGATTGAAAGTATGCATCGCTTAGGTCAAACATGATTCTGTATCGAGCCGTTCCTAATGCATTGAGTAATCTCCTTTAGTTCGGAATGGGTTCATTATCCTTTTTAGTAACGTCATTTCTCGCTGTAAGGTGCACTAGAGATCAGATCCCGCCATTAGTCTTCCCTTTGACTGACACCAACATTCGTGATGCTCTTGGCACTTGTGCTCTTTGGACGACTCCCTACTGCTGTTTCTGGTCCAGCTATGCCTTGAGTAGAATCAGGTACTTTTCTGGTACTAAGTATGTTGGCATCTTCTTCAGATTCTCTAGATCCTTCAATGTGATTTGTTGGTTGATCTTCCTTAAAGGTGGTGACTTTCAGGAATTTGATATGGGAATACCTCTGGGTATTGTTGTATTTTCTCTTCTGTGCTTGTCAATGCTGCTTGAATTCTGGCACTTGTTGGTGTGCAATTGACCCATATACTCTGGTCAGGAAAATGAATCCTCAGCTTTCCACATTCGACTGATGCTTTGTTTCGCCTTAGGAATGGCATTCCAATCAAAGCCTTGTACTTGGTAAAGTTTCCCACCATCATTCTATAGCCTGTATTCTTTATCTTCCCAATTACTATGCTGACATAGAATTGTTTCTGCGATTCACATCGTGACCCTTTCATAGCCATATGAATCGTGGCAGTAGTTGCCATTTCGGTACAAGGGATTCTATGTGTAGTGACAAAGGTTGTGCTCAATAGGTCTGTTCCTATTGTTCCTGTATCAAATAGGACTCACTCTTGTTTGCTGTTAATCAGGATCGTTCCTTCCAATTCTATGTCACTCTTGTCACCCTTAGGCAGCGTGTTCTGTGCTGTGTTACGATCCTATACAGTAAGCTGGTTTTGCAACAGGTAACTACTACTCTTTGGCTTGGATAAATATGACCGGGCCGTTGGTGAAGTCCGGTATGGGGCGTGGTGCTAATCTCAGCCACCAGGGTAGGAGTACTATTGCAACGAGTAGTACTAGGCGGATTTCCACTATTGCTCTTAGGCCTATGCCTACGTTGTCATGATAGCCGAACCCTATGGTTCCTATCGCACAACGCCAATAGAGGAATGGGGAGGTAAAGAGGTAAAGTGCCTCTATAGGAAAGAACTTAGATGGTTGCGTGAAGAGCCCTAACTACAGGTCGCCTAGAGGTCCTTATATAGGCACTCTTCCCTCAACCCTAACCCTGGTGACTCATACCTGTGAGTCACACAACCTCTATGACTCATAGTGAGTCATAGTATGAAATTCATCTGCTGACTCCTCTGAGTCAACTGCACTGCGTGCCAACAAATCATAACTCATATAATAAGTCATGTGCCTTAAAGTGGTCACATGCGCGAAACCTAAGACTCATAGTGAGAGTCATGTGCGAAAATCATTACATCATATGAATCACAAATGTGAGTCATGCGCACGATCAACCCATCACAACATAACCATGATTGCACACATGTGCATCATGTGAAACCTCATAACGTCTAATGAGTCATAGTGCGAAATATAACAACCTTGTGACTCATAACTATGAGTCATGCGAAATCTAGCTTTGCTTAGTCACCAATCGTCACATGCTGATGCATTAGTCTCAACTTCTAGGGTGTTGACATATACTTCATCTTCGCTACTGGCTTCTTCAACTCAATTCGATGACGTGTCATTCTTTGTTGTCTTTCCTTTGCCTTAGTCGCTTTTGTTGGGACAATCCATTGCCATATCTCCTTTACCACCGATGGTAAAGTATCCTCCTTTTTCTCTGGTAGTCTTTGTTTTGCTTGATTCCTTTTTCTTCCATTTAGGTTTGTTGTACTTCTTAGTATTGTCTTCCTTATATCGATCTTTCTGCTTATCCTTTCCATAGGCTACGGTATCATGGAGGATTGCATCGACTCTCTCTGCATAGCTATCTTGGTTTGGATTGTTAGGCTAGAATAATACCATGTTTCGACATCTCGCATTAGTCTAGTGTGCATACTTAAAAAAACCTTTGGATAAATGCATATTCAGAAATGGTGACTTCTGGTAGTCGTGATTGGTACATCAACAGATCTGTAGCCACCGTTTTGATGCGCTGCGTATTCCCATTCTTTTCTTGCTCAATATTGTGGAATCGTTTGTAAAGGTCATCCTTTTGTCTGGATGACTGGAATTGTTCACTTAACTAATCAATAAGCTGATCGCGGGTTAAATCTTCGGCATAGTTTTCTGCTAACTGGAAAGCTGCTTCTTGAACTCAATCTTCCGTGTTCAGTATCCAATGGTTTCCCTCTCTGTCTGTTTTGGAGTTGACTCCATGTGGTCCTAGGTATAACTGGACTGAATGGTACCAATGATCGAAGGCTTCTGGCTTAATGTATTCTCCTTCACTACTAAATCTCTTTGCTGTAGGAATCTTGATGCTAAGCTTCACTGTGGTAGCTGGTGATGGTTTTCTGACCACGGGCTCATTACTAGGTCCTGGATTCGATATATTGTCAGTATCACTACAGCTATCAGCGCAGTCGCCGTTGGCTGAGCTGCTTGGATCGTCCTTGGGTGCTGCTGCTTGCTTACCCTTCAATCCCTTTGGCGTACTGTGGAACTCTCCTTGAGTTCTCACTTTCTCTTAGGCTAGTTCTTTCACTGATTCCACTAGGAATTGCTTTGCTTAGTATCGTGATAACTGTCTTACTGCTTCATCAACTTTGAAACTGGATGCCGTTGATCTTTAACCTATGGTGGTCTGACTGCCTTTCTTTTTGGTAATGTCCTGTCACTGGATCTACTTACCTGACCTTGCCTGAAGACTGTCGTCACCAATCCTGGGCAACTGCTTGCAAGTCTGAGGTTTCCTAACCTCTGCCTGTTTCTAACTCAGCTACTTGTTGAAGTTACAAATATGTAATGCCTCCCTGGGTGTATCAGGCACAAAGAGGAATACGTCTCGATAAGATATAACGATAGTAACTCGATCCCAAACTGGCGTGAGTTCAAGTGAGGGGTACTACCGGGGATCTCGATCAGTTGTTTAACAGCCGTCGATTCCTATATTGCCAGCTTTGCTAAGTTCTAGACTTGCTTGCTGTGGTTTCCTACACTCTGAAAAGAAGTAACTTCTCAACCAAGTATATTGAAAACTCTGTCTGTCGAAGTCTGCCCTGTCTAAGCTCCACAAGGGCAGTCTTTATATACAATCCCTCACTTTTCCAAAGCATTCCATCTTCTTCCGTTTGATTTCCAATCAACGGACATAACCAAGCTCGGCTTGTAAAGTCCACCATTCAAACACATCCCACCTGCACCCAAAGGGTATTGCAAACAAAATATGTATCATCCCGATACACAAAACAAAACCTAAAACATATCCGGTATCTGCCTGATACATGAAATGCAACATAATATGAACTAAGTATCAAATGATACTCGAAACTAATCATACAACAAACTGAGTCTCAAATGATACTTAAAACCAATCATAAAACAAATTAACCCCTTACCAGCCCTACTAGTGTCCGTTAGCCTTATCAGCCTTAACAATAATAACCACTACCTGTTACACTAATCAATGTTCAACAAAGGTAAAGAAACTGATGATTGAATGAAATGATTAAACATAATATTGTTAGGTAGAAGCTTGACTCAATTCAAGTTCTTCTCTCGGAGATAGTTGGGTATCAGAGTAAGGTGCACTACGCGTTTATTGAAGTGGAATTGTTTAGGCCATGGACTCATATCCCTATCCAACTATTAATCAGCACCCTGCTCAACTCAAAGTTCATCAACAGAGGATTCCCGCAAGGTCAGCTGCGGAAGTCTGCGTAGCACCCGGTTAATAATAGTGGTGCCCTCTATTTGCTTTTCTAATATGCCTCTGATTTATGTCTGCAGCAGAGAATAACCCTTTAGATCGATGTCTTCTCAGTAGCCTACTGCAAAGTGGACATGGAACTTATTATCTCAATTAAGACTCAGTGACCCAATGGCGATTTTGTCAATACAAGTGTTGTAGTTAACCATAGCTACTTGCCCAATCCACAGATATTCTAGTAAGAATTTAGCTCTCTTGCTGAGTATGACTACTGTTTTGCTTATTTGGATGCTACCCATAGCCCATAGTTGTATAACCACCTCAACCGTCTTAAGATGGAATGCATACCAAATCCAGTAACATCCCTCTGTCATAATATAGGACCTAGGCTATAAGGTGGTCTCCAGTAGAGGATTATCTAAACAAAGTTCCCTTTCCCCCAGACTCCGCGATAACCTTCACAAACGGCTCCCTGACGTCCCATAGGCGTATTATGTAGCTAGTATAACTGCGGGGTGCCATGTGGTGTTAATATTGATAACCTGCCAGCATCAGCTGTCTCCTATACCCCAATATACTATGCAGACACAATTTTCCAGCTGTACCATGGTGACATATACGGTGTAATATGAACACCACCCTTTGCCCAGGTTTTTTAGCCTTCTACTAACTGTCTCACTTCACCACCTATCTCGCTGGCGGTTTACCTACACACGGTAAATCGATCCCTTATGGCTTTTATGATTTTTCACATTATATGTAACTTTAAAGGAAGAGTGACTGTAGGATGACGATCCTATACATGATCCTTAAGGTAGGGTAACTGGATCCATGCATGGCCGAATCTATTTCGGAGTCCGCATAACATGTATATACGTTATCAGATGTTCCCTTATAACAACTCTATTGTTTAAGCTAGATTGCACAGTCATGAGCAAAGAGTGTACAAAATAATGTATAGTGCTTTGTAACTAAAGTGTGCACCAAGGCCGTTGTATCATGCAACGCTCAACCCTCTGAGGAATTAGGTCTATGTATCAAAATTCGTAACTTAAATCTGTCTATGTTCAATTCATTCTGGAAGTTTACTTTTTACTGTAATTCCTATCTTGCTTTGTAATTAAATTAGATATTAAATATGGTGAAATAGAGATTTTTATTATTTAGTTACAGAAAATAAAGTTGCTAGTAACTTTACAGGAGAGTTCTATTCAAAATCTTGAGTAGAAACACACCTGTAGGGCTTGTACTTAGAATGAAGAAGTTTCTCATACTCAGGAGAGGCATAGATGATAGTACTGTGATAGGCCTCCATAATGCGTACAGTTCGAGCATGATATTTCCAGATTAACTTTGAAAGAATAGATATTAATGCCTCAGGCACAAGTCTTTGCAAGGAATCAAAATCATACTTACAATGCTCACTGGTATACTGCTTGGCAGTACCCTATGCGTATTCGATAAAGTTAATCTCGCAATGGAAGCCAGGATAGAAAACCACCAGATGTTCTGCTTTTTTAATAGCGTCCAGGAGTTGGGACATTTGTGCTTTGAAATCTGGTTGTGCTGCAAACAGTGCACTAGCACAACAAGTTCCACCATGTAGACAAATAGGATTAGGTTGAAATCCTTTACCAGTTTTGGTAGAGATAGAGCATTGAGGGTGAAAATTGGGTTAATTATAAGGCCAAAGTCCACATTCAGTAAGGTCTAGTCTTAGGCCTTTGCGAATAACACTTAGAAGCTTCATAGATTGAATTTAGCCACCACCAGGTGCTCTTTCATAAGCATTGAATGTATCTTATATGAGCTGCTTGTTTTGCCCTCCAGGTTCCAGATTCATTTCTGATACTTGCAAGGCATCATCTGCATATTTTAGATGGTTGCGGGAGTTGCCTAAAGCAAACAAGGCTTGACACCCATGAAATTGTGCTTCGAAGGGTGGAATGGCTTTGTCGACTAATTGCGCCACAAGCCGGTCTCCAGTCCACCATACATCAACACTACAGGGCAATATTACACCCGCATTACCATGATCAAGGCGACCAATTGGTGTCACAAAGTCTGAAACATGTAATCCCTTCCCTCGTTATTTTTTGCATAAAGTTTTATGTTCCTCATGGACCCATAGGTAATGTGCACCATCTTTTGAATTGAAGGTACCCTTGTTCTGTGTAACAGAGACCAATGGCTGCTCCTCTCCAAATTGAAGTAGAGTCGTTGGTATTTCATTAAGGTTGGAGTCCCAATACCTTGGACGGTCTTTGTAGGACTGAAGGAGGGGAAATAAGACATTCTGACGATATTCCTTGACATTTGGTCGTTCATGTCAATCATTATAAACTGCTTTTCTGTCTTCTTTCCACTTGAACCCAAGCTTGTAAACTAGCGTGAGGCAGCTGAGGATGAGATTGCTCTAGCTGCTTCTCTTGTGAGATTCCCAATAGAGTGAATCTGGACATTATCATCCTTGTCCTGCCAGTATTCACTAATTGCTTGTCCAAGCACATCCGATATCAACTCCAAGCAATTCCTATTAGTATAATTCTTTGAAAATCTCTAATAAATACTGAAAGATAAAAGGAATGATAAAACATACTGTTACCAACCAGATTGATATATGGACAGACTGCAAGGACAGTTTCAGCATCCTATACTATAAAGAGGATCTTCTGATGTTGCCCTTGCTTTAGCTCCTCAATTTTCCTCCCTTTGATCCAGGAAACCTCGTGCCGTAATATTCAGCGACAATTTCGTTCACCCCATCCTCCAACATCAGCAAACCTCTTAGCCAGCACCTTTCCTGACTCCTTTGCTGGCACTAGTAGAGTAAAGAGATCAGGGCCCTTAAGTGCCGTCTTCTCTGGACGCACTTGAAGCCTGAGTAATAAGTATACACGAAAGTGCCAATCATAGTGTAAGCTATGAACCTTGCGCTTATGCACACGAGGTTTCACAAGTTTTACAATAGCCTTCAGGCCAGATTGAAGATCCTGCAGGAGGTGGGAGGAGGGAACCTGAATACCTCCTTGGCGGCGGGGCCATGATTAATAAACTGCTTAAAGCAGGGGTTGTTTCTCAAGAACTTGATCCTCTGGAGCTCTGATAACTGGTGAAATCTCCACATCAAGCACAAGTACCACCTGCTTAGGTGTGAGGGCTTTTGCTGCATGGTCTCACTGGCGACATTTTCTAATCCGAAGGGTACTTGCTGGTACTATATCCAAGTTATTACTCTTTCAACTGAATAATTACAATTAACTAAATGGAATATGCATCTAACCTAGTCTTTGTGCTACTGGCAAAGTTGGTGGACGAGGATTTGGATTGTGAGAAAGCTTCTTCTATCGAATTCTCTCTCGTCGGACCCGACTTCGAACTGTTAAATGGTTTATAGATAGTAAATCTGCCATTTTTAAAGTGCAAAAGATACCTGTCACTCTAGACCGAATTAAAAGAAATGGTCAAATGTAAAAAGTAAGGGAATTAGGAATTCAAGTACAAAGTCTCTTTGAATTGTCTTTCCTGATAGCTTAATGGCCAGAAATTAAAGACTGGAATTTTGAATTTTGATACCATAGCCCTAATTCCTCAGTGGCTGGAGCGTTGTATGATAAAACGGCCTTGGTGCACACTTTAGTCGCAAGGTACCATAACATGGTCAAATGGCTCTACGCTGCTTACTAACCTTTTGTAGATTCTTCTAGTTGCCCTGTCTGGCTAGTTAACCTGTCTAACTCTAGTAGCCGTTTACCCAGCCTAGCTATGTTACATTACCAGACTATGGTATAAAGTTACCCTCTTTAACTGAGTTACCCTACTCAAGAGTGGATCCAGGTTACGCTCTCTTACTGGGTTACCCTACCCAACTAGATATCTAGGTACTTTCTTATTTAAAGTATCTACAGTTTCCATGTTACTTTTGCAACTCAATGATACTTTTCCACACCAGGTCACCTTAAGCCTCCTTGCTGGGCTGCAGTTCAGTAAGGGGCTGTTTGGCGTGACGGCCTACTATGGTTTCCCAAATATGGGTTGAAAATTAACCACTCATAGCACTTTAAAATGCTATTAGAATCTATTTTTGCAGGGTCAGCTTGCTCATTTTTGAAACCTTAGTTTCCTAACCATGGTTTGCCGTCATACCAAACAGCTCCTAAGTTATACCAACTGATTGGTGGGAGCCTTACATTGACCCTGCTGTACTAGTACACCATGGTGTTTCCCAGAACGCTTTGAATGAAATACCGGAGAGACCAGCTGACTTTAGCTAACCACCATTTCTTTTCCTACAGATACTAAAACATACTTCAGTAGACGATTCATACCATCCACCTCAGGACATTAAAGTTAAGCTCTACAACCCATACCTGCACTACGATCTCTTGATTCAAAACTAATACCAATAGATAGCAGCAGATAGGAAGAGGAGGGCTAAGAACAAAACTATACCTTAGACCAATTCTAACACTAGGCTTCTGACCAAGTCCTAGTGTCAGTCCAATTCCAAGTTCAAGAATATCACAACCAAGTAGTACAATCCTAGATAGATCCAAGCTCTAATTCAGAATCAGATTCCAGTCCAATTATGCTTCAGGAACAATACCCCTATCTTCGTAACCAAGACCAACTAGTCTACAAAGTGACCATAGCCCAGTACCTGATGATTTTCTAAATCCACCAAAACTACCTTTTCCGCCAAGTCCATCCTATAATTCAAGTCCTGCATGCATGGCAATGTCATTACCACCTCATGGAAACTAGTGTGCAAAATGTTGTGCTAGATTTTGCAATCATATTGGAAGAGATCCAAACCTATGGTGAATTTGATCATGATTTAACAAAGTGCACTGATACTTCAACGGTTATAGACCAACCATCAATACCCCAGAAGCCTTTAGATACAATAGAGCCTATTGCAAAGACAAACTGGTTTATATATTCAGCCACTCTAAAGCATCCCACAGAGACTATATACTTGCAGGTCACCAGTGCAAATTAGTGGCCTACTTCCTTCCATCCACATGTACTTGTTCCATATAGCAAACATGGCTGCAAGTCCAGCCAACTATCTTATGAACAACAACCTAGATTATTGAAACTGTGATCACAGTTGAAATATTGAGAGGCATTCTCCTCCCCGACACAATTTCGTACTTGCCAGCGAAGATAGGACTTTAATTTACTATGGGTATCAAGCTTAAGCATAAAGTGAAACTACACACCACTGCAGATACTGCCTTAGTCGAGCTAGCTCAACTCACACAAAAGGGCGATTTAATTGCCCAACCCATAAGACTTTATCGAAACTAATAGCATACCGCAAATACAACTGCAAGTGCATGATTTCAAGTATAACTAAAGCCCTCTCCAACCGCCCTTTGCGAAACCAACCCATGTTCTCTAATAAGACCCCACAGCAGTGTACGGTATGGCTTAAAACAAAAGACCTTGGAGAGACAATGACTATTGCTCCAGTGAAAAACATGAACACTACTCCAAAAACTGCTTTGAGAAGATAAAGCAACAAAGCACTCACCAGCCAGGACATAGAGGCCATACCTGCTCACAGTGACCTAGAATATCTGTGAAACATACAACAGCCCCGAATGTAACTACTACTGGTTACTATTGTTAAGGATAACAAGGTAAACGAACAGTAGCAGGGCTAGTACAGGGTTAGTTTGTTTTATGATTAGTTTCAAGTATAATTTGATACTTAGTTTGTTTTATATTGGGTTTCATGTATCAGGCTGATACCCAATATGTTTTATATTTTATTTTGTGTATCAGGATAATACATATTTTGTTTGCAGTACCGTTTATGTGCATGTGGCATTGGTTTGATTAGAGGGCTTTACAAGCGGAGCTTGGTTAAGTCAGTTGATTGGAAAACAAATGGAAGAAGATGGTAAGCTTTGGAAAGGCATGATCATGTATTTAAAGACTGCCCCTCTGGAGCTTAGACAGGGCAGATTTCAACAGACAGAGTTTTCAATATACTTGGTGAGCAGTTACTTCTTTTCAGTTTACATGAAACCATAGCAAGTAGGTCTAGGACTTAGCGAAGCTGGCGATATAGTAATTGATGGCAGTTAAACAACATATTGAGATCTCAGTTAGTAAAACTAACTTGAACTCGCCACAGTTTGGGATCTAAGTTACTATCGTTATACATTACTGAGACGCATTCCTCTTGGTGCCTGATACACCTAGGGAGGCCTTACATTTTTTTAACTTCAACAAGTAGTTGAGTTAAAAGCAGGCAGAGGTTAGGAAACTTCAGGCTTGCAAGCAGTTGCCCAAAATAGGTGACGAGAGATATCAGATGTGGTCAGGTAAGTAGTTACTGCGATAGGAACTTACCAAAAAGAATGGCAGTCAGAGTACTAAAGGCAAACAATCAACGGCTTCAAGTTTCAAAGTAGACAAAACAGGAAAACGGTTATCATGCGACCAAGTAAAGCAATTACAAGTAGAATTAGGGAAAGAACTAGCCTAAGAAAATGCGAGAACTCCAGGAAGGTTCCCAGGTATGTCAATGAGATTGAAGGGAAAGCAACCAGCAGCCTACAAGGACGCTCCAAGCACCTCGGACAGCGAACAGAGCTCTGACAGCTTAGGTGATTCCGACAATATATCGAATCCAGGACCTAGTAATGAGCCAGTAGTCAGAGAACCATTACCAGCAACTACAGCGAAGTTTGGCATCAAGTTTCGGACACCAGAAAGTTTAGTGGTGAAGGAAAAGACCTTAAGGCAGGAGCGTTCGATCGTTGGTCCCAGTCAGTCCAGTTATACCTAAGACTACACCTAATCCTCACTAAAACAGACGGAGCGGGAAACTATTGGATACGGTACACAGAAGGGAGAGCTCTAGAATAATGTTACTACAGGGCAGGAAACTATGGCAAAGATCAGTTTATCGATTGGTTAAGAGAACGATTCCAGTCATCTAGACAGAAGGATGACCTTTACAAACGATTCCATAAAGTTGAGTAAGTCAAGAATGGCAAGACAGAGCGCATCACGACAGTGGCTACAGACCTGTTGATGTACGGATCACGACTACCAGAAGGCACCATTTTGAATATACCGTAATCCAAAGGTTCTTCCAATGTTTGCACAGTGGGTTAAGGCGAGATGTCGAAACATGGTATGATTCTAGCAAAACAAACCAGACTAAATAGCCTATAGAGAGAGAGTTGAAGCAATTCTCCACGATACAGGAGGATATGGAAATGATATGCAGAATGATCGATACAAGGAAGACAACTCCAACAAGGACAACAAACCTCAATCAAAACAAATGGAATCAAGTAAAACAACGACTCCAAGATACAAGGGGGAATGCTTTACCTGCGGAGGTAAAGGAGATATGACAAAGGATTGTCCTAACAAAAGTGTCAAAGGCAAAGGAAAGATACCCAAGAAGGAGACATCATCGAATCGAGTTGAAGAAGCCAGCAGCCAAGATGAAGTATATATCAACACGCTAGAAGGTGAGACCAATGCACCAGCTCAGAATACGCTACCCAAAGGTGATAAGAGGCACAAAGCCTATGAAGGAACGATCCTGATTAATGGCAAACCAGCTAGAGTCCTATTCGATACAGAATCAATAGGAACAGATCCATTGAGCGCAACCTTCATCTCTACACATGGAATCCCTTGTACCGTAATGGAAAGTCCTGCAACACTTCATATCGCTAGAAAGGGTCATGATCTGAATCCCAGAAAGAAAGCAGTGTCAGATAGCAATTGGGAAGATGAAAACTACACGCAATAGAATAATGGTAGGAAACTTAGCCAAGTATGATGCTTTGATTGGAATGCCATTCCTATGCCGAAATAAAGCCTCAGTCGAATGTGGAAAGCTGAGGATTCATTTTCCTGACCATAATATTAGGGTCAATTGCACACCAACAAGTACCAGAATTCATCGAGCTGTGACAACTACAGAAGAGATAATGGAACAATACGAGAATGTTTTCCCAGATCCGATTCCTGAAAGGTTACCACCCTTATGGAAGATTAACCAACGGAGCAGATTGAAGAATCCAGAGAATCTAAAGACAATGCCAACATACTCAGTACCTGAAATGTACGAGATTCGACTCCAGGCATAGCTGGACCAGACACAGCAAGAAGGAGTTGTCCAAAGAGCAGAAGTTCCATGAGCATCACTGATGTTTTAGTCAGTCAAAGGGAAGACTAAAGTCAGGGTCAGATCTCTAGCGCACCTTACAGCAAGAAATGACAATACTTAAAAGGATGATGAACCAATTCCGAACCATAGGAGTTTACGCAATGCATTAGGAACGACTCGATACAGAAGCAAGATCAACCTAAGCGATGCATACTTTCAGAGTAGGGTTCATCCTGACGATGTCTAATATAACAGTTTCAAAACCCCCTGCGTAGGTTTCTCAGCAATGTTATGATCCAAGGAGACATGAATGTACCAGGAACCATCATGAGGATCATGTCTGATCTACTCGCCGATTACCCAGGGGAATTTCTGTGGCATTATATTAAGGATATATTCCTTTTCTTCTATACGGAGTCCAACCTTTTGAAACAGATTAAAGAGTTTTTTGACAGGTGGGAAAAAGCGGGGTTCTTTGCAAGCAGAAAGAAGTCGGACTTCTTAGCAAAGAAATTACAATTGTTAGCCCACGTCATCGATGACAAGGGACTTAGAGCATCCCCTGAATGATCTGGAGGATAGAGGATTGGGAAACACAGAAGAATAAGTAGCAACTCCGGGAGTTTCTAGGAATGGTAAACTACATTAGCCAAATCCTACCACATATTGTAACTACAACAGCACCCTTGACGGATCTTACTGGAAATGAGGACTTTGTCTGAAAACCAACATATAATCAATGCATCGAGTATTGGAAGGAAATCGCCAAAAAGAATCAGGTCATGACACCGATTAACCACACCTCAGGAAAAGAAATATGGCTCGTTACGGATGCCTCTGACGCTGGCATTGGAGTTTGGGTTGGAAATGGAGACACACCTGAAACGGCGAGGAATGCGTCATTGCATAGCAGGACATTCACCCACTCACAAATGAATTACGGAACTACCGATATGGAGGCACTTGCAATTATGGATGCCTTAAACTCCTTTGATCATATTCTTGCAGAGCATCAATTTAGGATCATAAGATATCACCAAGCATTGGTCAACCTGAAGACAGCTAAGAAAGCCTCACACAAGCAGCTGTGGTGGCGAACCCATTTAAGAAAACACGAGGCAAAACTATGTTATAGGCCTCGGAAGGGAAACTTTTTAGCTGACACCCTTTCCCGTCATTACAAGCAATTTGATCCAGAACCAAACCTCGCTCAAGACCCTATCATTGAAGAAGATTCAAACCCTCACAACACACCTTTTACTTCCTTAAACATGTCGGACTTTCAACTAGTTCCTTTTGGGGAACCACTTGTATCGCATACCTCATATTGCTCTATCAGGGCAGCAAACGATTACGAGGATAGAGTCACCATAGAGATTAGCGATGACCAGAGAAATCATTCGGCCATGCTTTGGCGGGCATGCTATTATGGTCAGTGTACCATCGATAAGGACCAGAAGCTCAGAGATAAGATAGTTCTACCCGAGCTAGTCTCTACGTATGAGCAAAAGAATAGCATCTTGCTACCTGTACGGCCGGTACTGGACCTGGATGCTATCAGGTGACGTTTGAATGAACTACTAGGAGACATCAGTGCGGAATATCAAGACCATGAGAGTCCTTACCAATGACTATCAAAGGAACCTAAGCGGCCCCTCTACTACAATGCAGCACTTGGCCAACAAAGGGTTATACCAGTCATCGAGCCACCTATTCTACCTAACCACCAGCGTACACTCTACAAAGCTTTACCAGCAAGGGGGGGAGGAAGTACAATGCCTGGAGCGAGCACAGTAAGAACGGGATACGGCAGCAGTGGTGGCTGAATTGATTAGCCAATAGAGAAGACAGATGGTGGAAGCCAACAGGAACGATGACCTGTACAACCAAGCTTCTGACACTACCAGCACCAGGGGAGGTGGCAAGCAATCCCAATAGAGGAGCGGCGATGAACTGATGTATGCAACAACCATGGATGGTCAAGATTGCCTATTCATACCTAAGGGACACGCAGTGAATTGGATGAGACTCAGGGAGATCATTATTAATGAGATTCATAACCGTGGACACTAAAGTGCAGATAGGAAACTACGCTATACTACAGAATACATATTCTGGCCCAAGATGAGGAAGGATTTACGAGACTATGTTCGCCAATGCGATTTATGCCCAAGGAATAAGGAACACAAAAAGCTACCTGAAGGAGAGGTAAGGTCTATGCCAGTACCATCCAAGATATTCACCTCCTACACAATCTACTTTGCAAACCATTCAATAAATCTGGAAACAACAAGTACGATACAGTACTGGTAGTTGTGGATAGGGTGGTTGGATTCACTTGGTTTATTCCTACTTACTCAAGCAGTCAAGCGATTGAGACCCTCACCCTCCTCTGGCACCCTATTTTCACTCCACATAGGGTACCTACATCGATAATCAGAGATGCTGACCCACATTTTATATAACGATTCTGGGCTCATAATATGAAGTCTTAGGGCATCGAACACGTTAAGGAAGTACCTGGACTCCACGAAAATAATGGCCAGGTTGTGAGAAAGATTAGAGAACTTAAGACCGCCTTAAGGAATGTTGTTAACAATAGCTAGAACAACTGGTTCCTTCCGCTTCCTGAGTTAGTAGCCTACGAGAATGCAGGACATTCTGATGTCCTGAACATGTCACAATACAAAGAAGTGTATGAATGAGATTACCCTTTGCTGTTGACTATCAGAGTCAGAAACACCCAGGTGCCTGCCTACGATGACTTCCTGAACAGACACCAGGAATTGTGAAATGAGGCCTATCATTCTGTCAAGATGGCGAGATTTAGGAGTACCAGGATAGCAGCAAGGAGAGGGACTGTTACACATATGGGAAATGGTACAAATTAGTTGATGTGATAGTATATAGAACCGGGAGGTTACTGTAGGACTACAACCCATGCTGGCAAGAAGTAGTGTCTATAGCTGAGCTGCTCAGCCTTGGTGAAAGATCTAGACTCGAATGTACGGAGTACTATGACTCTTGATAATCCGCATGCATATGCACTTGAGTGCATATATGCAGGAAAGACGGCCATCCAGACTGATCAACTGGTATTCCGCAAGATGTTTGCAATTGGGCTACATCTACTTGAACTTAGTTCATTTGGCAAATGAATTGAAGGCTATTTACTGGTGGAGTGCTAGACATACTCAGAATACTAAATAGTTCAGGGAATCATTTAACAGAGCGGGGCATAAATTTTCAGGGTCAAACTGGGTTTCCACTTACCATGACCGTGGCCATAATATCTAAGGATACTACATATATATGGCTAACAAAAGTACTGAGGGAATTGCATAAATAGCTAGCAGTTCCCTAGAGTTAAGGGATCATCAAGCAACGGAGAAGACACCTGAACAATATATTCAGTTATTAGTTAAAACACCTTTAAAGCTTTCGAGAACTTTCTTACCCTTTATCTTTATTCTTAACAGAACTTTCCTGACAGTTCTCCTACCCTCTCGATATAAGTACGACCTAGTCAATTCAGCAGTACAGAATTGGCTACCCTGTAACACTATATTGTTATTCTCTAGTCACTAAAGCTCTACAATCTTTTCACGGCTATTTCATCTTATGCCTGAAGAATACCACGACTCTCAAAGCTTTCATCAGTGCAACCATTGTGGGCACTGTCGACCTCTCAGTTTCAACAACGTATTTCCTGTGTGTTGTGAAGGATTTACCCTTGACATACGGGCACTAGCACTCAGATACTTACAAGCTATACACAACAAACATACGGAAAGAATATATCACCAAGACAGACTGTGGTTAACTGTTTTAACCAAACATAAATAAGAATATATATAGCATTATATGTAAGATCCTCGACTCAATCCGCAATCTCCTAGTTCAATTTTTGAACCTATACCGAACCAACAACTCAGAAGAATCTTGGATACTTCACTATCAGGAATAGCTATCCTGAATTTTGATCCTTTATCTACCATATCCTCTTTTGAAGAAATTCATTCTACTGACCTTGCGGAAATACCGCTAATTGAAAATGTGGAACCCTCGTGGTTCACTAACCCATTTTTAGTCCCCAAACCGGAGGACTTTACACAAATCTACGCCTACTTTCATCGGCAAGACTGTCTGGCACGAATTTCTGAACTGGTATTCTGAGTGGACAGATTATTCTTCCGTTCACCACTTTTGTGCCTGGAGGCCAGAGGACTGCCTATTTTAAATTTTCCTATACTGAAACTATTCGAGTTTAAAAGCAAACTGCTATAGCTATGGTATGTGATGCCACCCCTATTCCTAGTCCTTAGGGACCTGACTGGATGATTGAAGAGGACGATGCAGAATCTACCCCTTCAGCATCTCTAATTCCGTCCTGGAGCCAAACCAGCTCTCCCATTACACATTGAGGTCGTCCACCATTCAGAGTTCAGAAACGTGCCTAGCGTGCTAAGAAGCCTGTCAGTTCTCAAGATAACTTTCAGCAAAATGTGGTCTATGCATTACGCAATCTGGACTGATCCTTGAAAGAAAGTGCAGATGAGAATCATCTAGCGATCTCAGCTTTGTGACTGGAGGCCAGGCAAGGGTTCACAATGCTAGAATTGTTACAAAGCCGTATAGATGGTGGTGAGGTTATCAATGATGCTGAATTACAGGAAGGCCGCTGTGCACTTGAATGGTTGAGTGGCAATACTGAAAGCAAGCAGCAAAGGTTACGTGCCCAGGTTCAGGAAGAATTCCAACGCCAACAGGCTTAACAGGAACAACAGGCCCATGTCTCATAAACAAGGGATCGCATTCTGGCAAAAGCCCTAATGGACCTAAATGCTAAATTACACTAGCAGGAAGAGGAAAGGAATAGCAGGATGAATGAGCAACAAGAAATTGCAGCTCAACATCTAAGGCAACAAGGCGAAGGTATGAAAGCATACCCTTATGCCTTGTTACAACAACTGGCCGATAAACCAGTTTCAGTACCGACTCAGCATGCTGCTAGTGATTGTGAACTAGGACAATCTAACTCAGGGCAACCATTGATTCTACCAGAACAGGGCATAGTTCCAACTACGGAATCAGCATCGACACCTAGGAAGGATGAGGGAAAAGGAGTAGACCGTGGAGGAAATAACCTACCACCCCCACCACCACCAGGTAACCTTAGTGATGGCCCAGACCCAGATGACGATGGGTCCAATAGTGATGGAGAGGATGGACGGGGCAGAAAGGGCGGCAGACCAGAATGCGCTCACCGTTTACCGTCTATTCGCAGAAACGATTTCCGCGAGGACAGGTTAACTTAGGCTCTCTTAGAACGTATCAGTGGACTCTCCCAGCCAGCAAAGCTAATAGCGGAATAATCCTACTTCTTCGAAGGACATGACAACCAAGATGTTCCAAATTGGTGAACAGCCTGTGAAGACTATTTCGATCGCAACCCTCCACAGTAGGAAAATCATGGACACTGAATGGTTTTTGCCTTGGGGATAACAAAGGAGAACAAAGTAGCACCTATCTCGGAAATATACCAGATGGTGATGGGTGGATTAGGTGTATACACTCGAGACTCAAACTATTCCACATGGAATCGATTTCGGCTAGAAATCACAAAGCGATATATTGGCATTGAGGAGGAAAGAGGAACCCTAGAAGAAATGACTAAGGTAGTCTATAAGGGTAAGATAGATATTTATCCTCTGCTCCTTGAATACCTGAACATCAAAGCCGGACTTACAGGAATTAGTTGGAGGGTGCGAGTTCAAAGCAAACTTTACGAAGAAATTTTGCGACGGTTATCCCATGTACAATTCTCCTCCGATGAAGAATGGATGGAAATATAAGGCAAGTTGGGAGATAGGAGGAGGAATTTCTGGAACGGCAAAAATTATCCTAAGGAGAACCCTCATCCAGTGAAACACCTAAGCGAATGCGCAATGAAAACAGTAAAGGGGTCAACACCAAACAAGGATACACCAACCAGAAAGAAAAGAACAACCCCTCATGATGGAAAACTGCCAAGGCTAACCTATCTACAAAGAAAGGGGTATTGCAAACTAAATATGAGCATACTGACTAGAAGAAGGCTCTTGATGTAATCTCGCAAGGGCTGGTTGATAAGTTAATGGCGGAGAAAGAATGCATTTACTGTAGCCTCCACAACCACACCTGGCAAAAGTGCTGAAAGGACATAGTTGTACCCAGGGCTTTCGCTAAACAGACAAAACAGGACCAACCAAAATTTTCACACAAACCGCAAACAGCAACTCTCATAGGAAGACCTAAACAACCAAATGTCTATAACATACTAAGCGGAGCCTCACTCGTTTATGGGAATTATCGGAAACTGAAATGTTCTAAAATGGCACCAACAGCGACGGCGATTGGGTATTCGTGGTACTAGGAAACTGGTGACCGGAATCGAAATATGGGATCCCTCTAGGCTAGGGGCGAGGAGTACTGGCTTTCACAGGCACTATTCATAATAGGAGTACCAGAAAAGTTGTCCCTAAGTCCATAAGTCCTGAAGAGAACAAGGTTAGTGGACAGACAAAGATTGAGCATGTTCAAATTATGTGTATTAGCACAATCTTATAGCATGAGTACGAAAATACACCACAGTATTAAGAGTATACTATGTGCACGCTTGTGTGAGGAGTATTGTAGTATGAAGGTAGATTGGTAGTAGTTCTTGTCCTTAATTAACTAAAACAAAGTAGGCAGCAACAAGCTATTTATACAGGTGCGTGTCCTCCTTGTACTCAGTAACAAAATAGGGAAAACATTGTAAGAAACATAAGTGCGAACATGTTTGACCCTGCAAAACTACCAAGAAAATCCCAATATTATATGTGTAATCTGAAGTGGTGGGCGTGAAATAAACGGAAAGATAATACATGATACATGACTTGTAAAAGGTCACTATACATGGAAAGATAACTAAGAAATCCCGCACATAACATTAGAAATATACGCAATAATTCTCAAACATTATCATGATATATAACCGAGAATATGATAAACCCTAGCTGTAGTAATGTCTGTAGTTTCCCTGAGTAAACTAGAAATAACCTAGCAGAGACATAATCTATATTATCATAGGAAATATACATATGAAATGAATTGAAGAATTTCAACAGAGCAAACCTTTTTAAGAAGGACAAAGGGGGGCGGTCGCATCTCTGATCCTGAGAAACAACCAAGTCTCACCCATTTTGAAAAAGACCAGCAGGACAACAACCAGATATGCTAGCGAAATGAAAAATAGTGCAAAAGAAAGCTGGCGATATTCTCTTCAATAATATTAAACCAAAAAATGGACATTGGTTAGAGGACCCTGCCTGGGGTCCCAACTATATCAATGGTCCAAGGAACTGAAAGGTCTTGAAAATAAATTTTGGTTTTTGGGTTGGTTTAACTTCCGACCCCGGAAGGACCTTTGATTTCAGCTCCTCCTGAGCTCCCTGTCCTTGAAGCCATGTGGGAAAATGGCAGCCAGTTAGCGTGATTAAAGCGCCAGGGTTCTTTCAGTTCCAGAAACACAAAATCTCTTCAACGCGACCCAGAACGGCCATTTTAATCACCTGACCAGGTGGTGGTTTGGGCTTTGTCCTAACGGTACAATTATCCAAAGCGTTGGCCCAGGTGGGGTTTGAACGTGTGACATCTGTCCCGAAGCTTTTGGCAGGCCAATACTAAATGCAACCTACTAGACCATGACCCAAGGAGGGACCAACAGTATAAATAAAAACCTCCCCTTATACTGAAATATTCTGGGTTTTTTGTAAAAATGCCGAGTATCAAAGGCTATTATTTCCATGATGGGATGAGCTATTCCAAATTTGGAAAGAGTTAACCTTTTTAGAATTTGACATACTTTTCGGAAAACAATTTTATTTTCGAAAACAAACTACCCTTTTAGGAAATTACACTCAAAAACCATAGCTAAGTTATTCAGAAAACCTTGGCGCATATTACTACCGCTATGCATATTAGCGATGCATAAAATGTAGTGCATAATTATGCACACATGTGTCTTATAAAAATAGGATTTTTTAATTTTCATTGGAGCCCCTCGGCAGGGGGTAAAGACCGTTTGTAGTGGGCCGCCCAGAATGTTAATTAAATAATTGTTATGTTCTAGTTTGTCTGAGGAGACCTCTCTGGTCGAAAAAATGCTGGCCGTGTCACGAACACCCAACAAATACTACCATCATGTATTCTAAGCGAGGACGAACTGATATTACAAGGGCGCATAAGTGACAAAAGCGGGATCATGAAGAAGCCAAACACTACGAATGCCTGGAAGGCGATGCAAATATCTAGGTGTACGGAAAACGTTTTGGCGTAAATGTCCTACTGGACTCAGGATCAAATATATTTGTTATTCACGAAAAATTGGTAAAGGATTTCAATATGCCATATGAATCTTGTCAGAATCCTATTCTTATTCTAGGATGTACAGGAGGCCAATTTTCTACTGGAAAGGATTATACATGTCCTCTCTGCCTGGAAATGTGAAAAAATAAACATTTGTCAAAAATCGTGTGTGAAATCGCACCTACCGGATATTATAGAATAATAATTCCTTTTGGGTGGTAGAATGAGGAACATCCAATAAAGGAAATACATGATGTTGGAACCTGGAGTTTTGAGGCTCAGGGATGTTAGCTCCATCTTTTACCTGAAGATAAAGGCATTTCTATCGAAAGGGACGAGGAGGTATTGGAAGACCCAGAGGCAGTGGTTATTGGAAGAATTGCGAGAATAGATGATAAGGAAGAACTATTCCTCGATTCACTTCCCCTACAATACCATGGCAACAAGGACCTTTTTCGCCCGTCAACTGCAGCAAAATTACCCTCTCATCAAAGCTTTGATCACGCTATTGACCTGAAACTGGACTCTCAACCACCCTGGGGACTAATTTATCCACTATTTGAGAAACAGCTAAAAGCAGTAAGAACATATTTGGATGATATGTTAAAACAAGGAAAGATCTCCCCCAGCAAGTCTCCTGCCGGAGCACCAATACTTTTTGTTCCCAAACCGGATCGACGCCTCACATTGGTAGTAGACAACCGAGCATTGAACAATGTTACAATCCATCAAAAGTACCCGATCCCTCTGATGATCGAATTACGGGACCGTATTCAAGGATCAACTATTTACAGAAGCTGGACCTCAAAGATGGATACCATCTAATCTGTATACGAAAGAGTGATCAATGGAAAACAGCTTTTCGCACCAGATATGGCCTATATGAAAATAAAGTTATGCCTTTCGGACTGGTCAATGCACCTACAACATTCTAGTCAATTATGACTATGAGACTGAAAGATTTCCTTGATAAAGGGGTGATAGTATATATCGATGATATACTCATCTACTCAAAAACAGAAAAAGATCATGTCATATAAGTAGAGAAGGTGCTTGAACGACTACGAGGGTATAATATGGCCATATCCATCACAAGAAGCACATTCCATGTCAAATCCGGGGAGTTTCTCGCGTATATAGTGGCGGCTGTTGGAGTCTCTATGAGCGAGCGCAAGGTTGAATCAATCAAGGCCTGGCAACCACCTACCTCGGTAAAAGAGATTCCAATCTTTATGGGATTTGCCAATTTTTACCAACGATTCATAAAGAATTTCTCCGCACTATGTGCACCAATTACCGATTTATGGAAGAGAAATCCAAAGGATTTTGCTTGGGGAGAAATACAGCAAATTGCCTTTGATGAACTCAAACGACGGGTTATTAAAGCTCCTATACTTTGTCACTTTCATCCTGAAAGAGAAACGGTAGTGGAAACTGATGCAAGCGATTATGCTCTTGGATGTGTTCTATCTCAATATATGGATAAGAAGTTGCACCCAGTTGTATTCCATTCCAGAAAGCTTACCCCGGCGGAACACAACTATGATATCCATGATAAGGAATTATTAGCAATGTTATTTGCTTTCGAAGAATGGCGACACTACCTGGCAGGAACTGATGAACCTTTCATCATCTATACCGATCATCAAAATCTATAATACTTTCTCACAACAAAGGCCTGGTCCGCAAGACAAATCTGATAGGCACAAAAGTTAACCGATTTTAACTTTGAAATCATTTACAGACCTGGAACCAATGTAGGTAAACCTGATGCATGAAGCAGGCGGCCAGAGTACCACCTTAAGAAGGGAGCTGAGCATGTCAAGCAGGCTATTCTCCAGTCTCATCACTTTGGAACCTACCAGAATAACTGAAATTTAGTGGTTTCAGTCACATGGGGAATGGAAAATTTGGAACGACACCAACCAGGATTGCCAAAAGAGCAAAGCACCAGTTCGATTAGGGTTAAAAGGTTACAACAGGAAGCAAGAATTCCTACTTGAGGGTCCAAGTTAGCGGCAGGACACGACCTATACAGTATTGTGAATACCATAGTCCAGCCTAAAGGGCATGTGCTCATCGGGACTGGATTAGCCATCGGACAACCAATTGGAACAAATGCCCGTATAAAACCACGGAGTGGGTTGGCAGTCAAGCATGGTATTTCCATTGGAGCCGGAGTAGTGGATGTGGACAATAGGGGGGAGGTTAGTATCCTCCTAGTCAACAATGCAGAGAAGGCTTTTCAGGTACGGACCATAGACGGCATAGCGCAAATGATTGTGGAAAGAATTGATGAGAGAGAGCTTCAGGAAGTCAGGGAATTGGAAGATACAGAAGGAGCAGGTCAAGGATTTGGGAGCTCTGGTATCCACTTGGAGGAAACTCAGCCGCAATTATGTTTCCTATATTCTAATGTCAAACACGAATTTCTGAACACAACGGATATTGCCGTTCACCAAATATGCACTAAAGGACAAACCTTAATGTCTAATGCAATAATTGCAAAATGCAATGTTAAGAAATTTGATAGGGACTTCATGGCAAGGCTAAAAGAGAAAGCTAAGGATGATCAAGGTGGACACATATGAAGCGGGAGTTACAACAATTAGGAGATGTTGGTAAGCCAATGCCAAAACAACAGACCATGACGGATGGAATGCTGTTCTATAAAGAACGCCTATACATTCCCCAGGACGAAACTCTGCAAACCGATATTGCAAAAGGTTGACATAACTCAAATGTTGCAGGACAATTCGGTAAAGATAAAACTTTAGATATTATCACTAGGGATTTTTACTGGAAAGGAATTACCAACTGGATAAGCGACTATGTACGGTCATGTACAGATTGCCAAAAGGCCAAGACACCAAGGCCGACACACTTTGGCCTACTGCAACCTTTGCAATTACCTTATACAGCTTGGGTATCTACCTAGGTAGATTTTATTATGCAACTACCCAAATCTGCAGGTTACAGCCAAATTATGGTTGTAGTTGACCGATTCACTAAAATGGCATATTTTATCAGTCTGGAGGAAAATGCGACTGCCAAGGATGTCGCTCGGGCATTTATCAAAGAAGTTTGGAAACTTCATGGTCTACCAACCAAAATCATCTGGAACATGGACGCAAAGTTTGCAGGAGAATTCTGGGAGTCTCAGTGCAAGATGTTAGGTATAAAGAGAAAATGACCACCGCATACCACACTTAGAGTGATGGACAAACGGAAAGGGTCAACCAAGTGCTGGGAGGATATCGGCGGATATTTTTCAACTATGATCAGGATTTTTAGTACCACCTTTTACCATTAGCCGACTATGCATACAACAACTAGCTAACAAGCGCTAATGGAATAACACCATTCTTTGCAAATTATGGGTACCACTCTCAAACAGAATAGATAAAGGAACGAGAAGCCCAGAATCCCGGAGCTACTATGTATGCTCACTGGATGAAAATGATAGTAGAAAAGGAAAAGGAAACTCTAGAAAAGACTCTGGAAGGAATGAACAAATACAATGAATGCAAGGCTCACAGCCAATCAGACTTCAAAAATGGTGATTAGGTTATCCTAAATGCAAAGAATATCCGTACTAAGCGACCATCCAAGAAGTTAGCACCAAAATTATTTGGTCCTTTCAAAATCAAGGAGCAATAAGGAAACCTTTCTTACAAGTTGGAATTATCTAAACGCAGGAAAATTCACCCGGTATTCTATGTATCGTTACTTGTGCCATACAGAACTCTAGTTTGACCAGGCCAGGAACAACCACCCATGACACTGGAAGATATCGAACGTAACCTAGAATAGGAGGTGGAAAAAATCATTAAGAGTGAAATAATCTCTTATGAACGAAGATTCAAAGGACAGTCAAGAACCATCCAAGAACTTTGATATTTTGTTAAGTGGAAGGGATGTTCAGAAGATGAGAACACCTAGGAACCACCGGAGCACTTACAGCAAGTACAAGATTTGGTAGAAGATTTTCAAAAGGAAAATTCGGATATGCCAGGGTTGGGCAAGCAAGTATCTCCAGAAAGGTTTTTCCTGCTGTTGCCCTGTTATCGCAGAAGTTTTTTTAACCCTACCGGAAGGAGTACTAAATGGTTATATTACTTCGGGACGAAGCCTGGAAAGGGGGAGCTGCTGTTACACATATGGGAAATGGTACAAATTAGTTGATGTGATAGTATATAGAACCGGGAGGTTACAATATGACTACAACCCATGCTGGCAAGAAGTAGTGTCAATAGCAGAACTGCTCAACCTCGGTGAAAGATCTAGGCTCTAATGTCCGCAGTACTATGAGTCTTGATAATCCGCATGCATATGCACTTGAGTCCATATATGCAGGAAAGATGGCCATCCAGACTGATCAACTGGTATTACGTAAGATGTTTGCAACTGGGCTACATCTAGTTGAACTTAGTTCATTTGGCAAATGTATTGAAGGCTATTTACTAGTGTAGTGCAAGACACCCTCAGAATACTAAATCGTTCAGGGGATCATTTGACCAAGCGGAGCATAAAATTTCAGGTTCAAACTGGGTTTCCACTCACCATGACCCTGGACATGATATCTAAGGATACTGCATATATATGACTAACATAAGTACTGGGAGAATTGTATAAATACCTAGCAGTACTCTATAGTTAAGGCATCATCAAGCAAGGGAGAAGAGACCTTAACAATATATTCAGTTATTAGTTAAAACAACTTTAAAGTTCTCGAGAATTTTCTTACCCTTTATCTTTATTCTTAACGGAGCTTTCCTGACAGTTCTCCTACCCTCTCGATACAAGCACGGCCTAGGCAATTCAACAGTACAGAATTGGCTACCCCGTAACAGGGATCACCCAAAACCCCTTGATGTGGGCGAACGATTGTTGGTCTGTAGAGACCTGTTGGCTACGGAATCTGGTACAAGCAAGAAGCTGGAACCCAGATGGTAAGGACCCTTCGAGGTGTTGGAATACGATTCCCACACACAGAACCACACAGCCAAGATGGACGCTAGGATTTACAGCCACAAGGAAGCAGTAATTCATTGATCTATGGTTAAGAGGTCCATGGAGATCAATGATGACTAATTCCCTAGCAGAGCCTATGCAAAACCAGCACCTATTCTCATTGAAGAAGAAACCCGAATGGGAAGTTGAACAATTGTTGGATCACGGCCGGCACTATGGACGAGACTAGTTCCTTATTAGGTGAAAAGGATATGTAGATTCTGAGAATCGCGGGGAGCCTATCGAAGGATTAGAGAACTCTATGAACCTTGTCCAGGAATGGTGGATAGACAATTGTCCTGGAGATGAATTTGCTATCAGTACAGGATATATCGAGATTGGATTCACGCTAAAGGCACCAGTATACTGTGAGTTTGCTGATGAAGGAAAGGAGGATCATGGATTTTGGAAACCCTACTTGTAGAGCGACTACGAGGACTCTGCAGTCTCTGATGATGGCGTGGTTATCAAAACTTGGGTTTGATTATGATTTTGATGTTTGGGAATTGGTTTTTGGTTATTGTTTTTAGAAACACTAGTTTTATTTCCACGGTATAACTGGTACAGGTTACTATTATTAAGGCTGACAAGGCTAACGGACACTAGTAGGGTTAGTAAGGGGTTAGTTTGTTTTATGATTGGTTTCAAGTATCGTTTGATACTTAGTTTATTTTATATTGGCTTTCATGTATCAGGCTTACAGGCAATATGTTTTATGTTTTGTTTCGTGTATCGGGATGATACATATTTTGTTTGCAATACCCTTTAGGTACATATGGCACTTGTTTGATTGGTGGACTTTACAAGCGGAGCTTGGTTATATCCGTTGATTGGAAATCAAATATTTAACGACTACCATTTTGGAGCTTCGACAGGACAGACTTTGTCAGACTGAGTTTTCAATATACTTGGTTGAGCAGTAACTTCTTTTCAGTTCGCAGTAAACCACGGCAATTAATTTTAGGCCTTAGCGAAGCTGGCGATATAGTAATCGACGGCAGTTAAACAACTTATCAAGATCTCGTATAGTAATACTCACTCAAAGTCCCAACAGTTTGGGATATGAGTTACTATTGTTATACATTACTGAGACGGGTTTCTTCTGGTGCCTGCTACACCCAAGGAGTTTTATATCTAACATAATACCTATTTGACAGAATCAGTTACAGGTAGTACCAACGATATTGGACCTGGTGGAACTAAATCACTAGCACTCAATGTATATGTCACTGTTAATGGAGACAAAACATAGGTATATTGAATCCTACTATGTTTCTACTATTACAACTGACTTAATATTGGTTATTACTTATGTGGGTTTATACGTGATGAGCGCCACTCTTTGGTTGCCTCTTCCTGCTTGGTTATGACTTCCTAACTGGTGATTCTTTTCTTGTCTCGCTTATTACTACTCTCTCCTTGCCTCTACCCATATTGGTATCCATATCCTCCAACGATACCTACTGGATTCGTCTATCATTACCGATCGCTTGTCCTTACTTGTTTGGATTCTATTACTTGTTTTCTTAGCTCGATCCTTTCACTTTTGACCCTCTGTTTTCTGAATATGTTTACCTTGTTATATTGCCTCTTGTAGCATGTGTTTTGAACCGGATGTTTGCACTTTAGTTAAGCTTTCCTAGCTACAATCTAATGTATTTAAAGAGCCTACAATCCCTTCCGGATTCAGACTCTCAAGCCTAACTGGACTATCATCTTTAATATGATAAGTTAAACAGTGACTCTATTAGTTCTATACCTTTTACCTACTCTATTGAAGACCTATCCCTCGATATTTCCCCTACTATCATATTAGTCCCTTCAGAGTCTGTTTGGGATTCGCGAGATACTGGGGACTAGGTAGTACTGGGACTATCCAAACCTTGAACTATGGGAGATAGCCAGGTATCAAGAAGGTTTGTTACTAGCGACCAAATAGCTACCAGAGATCTTAAACCTATATCAACCTCTTGTGGCAGGTAAAGGATAAAACCCCTATATCAACTATGTGGTAAAGCCAGTCGCTGAGATTGACAATGAAAGCGCCGATATTGCTGAACCCCTAGTCTTTTCACTAGACTAGGAGGTATTTTCCTAATAATAACTTGCCTCATTGCTTACTAAGTGGTAATATATTTAGGAAAATATATTATCATCTTTGCTAACAACGGAATTACCTTTTCTTAGAAGCGAGTCACTTAGGCAACATTTTCAGTGATAAATTAAGTTCTTGCCATTGACATCATTTGTAAAATTCCTATAGTATTTTACAGAAAGAAAACTGCTGCAACCCCACAAGTGAGTGGTGTCAACTACCAAATCCAACTAAAACATTTAATGTGATACCATAATCTGAGATTCTTGGCATTCTTTTATAAGATCATTCCAACCTACAGCATATTAACCGAAAAATGAGAAGCAAAATGGATCATTAATATGTGTGCATGATACAACCCTATCCTTATATTTCTTAAGATGAAATCTAAGGCCGAAATATGACTGCTTGCCAAGATATCACCCAGAAACAACTTATGGTCAAGAACCATGTAGCCATTCCAAACTAAGTCTGGATACTCAAAACCTCTGCTTGATGAAAGAAGAGATCTACAATAGACGAAGCAAAGTGGTTATTGAAAATTCAATTCTTCTCTTACCATAAGAAAACAACAGTATAAAGTGAACCTGGTGATCACTTGCACTCAGAGTTATGCGGCAAGCAGATGCCACCGCTCTAGCTTCAGCTAGGATAGTTATATAGTTTATCTCAGATGAATTCATGGGAAACCTAAGTACGACATACTTGGGTGACTTTAGCATCTTCCACGAAAACATGTTGAAGACCATATTTGGCAGATCATACCAGGTTTGCAAAGTCTTCAACAGTATCATTTCAAACCATCGCTAGGGAAATGCGAGTACTTTACCATCAAGGTCTAGTCCTTGGACAAGTTACAGATGCGAAATGAAATCATACAATACATGAACAACATTCTTCCATCCCAGACCAACTCCTACAAAAATCAATAAAAGCTGTGCAGACTTTTATTGGAGTTGTGATATATGAGGCAAAATTCCTCCCATCCTATTCCTCAACCAGTGGCCCCCTTGCAGATCTGATTTCCTAGAAAGTGTTTGAATAGTGACCCCAATATGTGGAAGTCTAAAAATAGATAAAACATTTAGCCAATGATAAAATTCTTCTCCTCTGAATCTTATAAAAAATATCAGCTGATCCAAAATCTCCTATTAGAGAGACTTGTAAGGTTACATCAGGTGCATAAGTTGGCTAAGGACCCTACCCTTGGAATGCATACCCTTCCACATTCTATAGTAGAAAGTTTACAATAAGTCAGCTTCCCTACCGTGTTCATGAATAGGAACTATGGACGATTATTGATATCATTCAGGCATTCCATCCGATTGTCTATGTCACCAGGTTCACTGTTGTGTCTGACAACAAGCAACTAACCGTTTGTTTTCCCTGCAAAAGACAGACCTACCTTTCTGCCAAAATAGATGCCGCATCTTCCTGCAATCTTCTGATATTGATATCATACACAGACCTGCCAAAACCAATGTCCTGATAGATGCACTATGGAGGATCTATGAAAATACTTATATTGAAGAAGGCCAGATACTCAAAGAATCTATAGAGAAGAAACCTATAGAGACCTCGTCCTCCCCTATCAACAGTGTATCAAGAGACTATCTCAATATTGCCACTTCTCAAGACACCCATTCTGGTCCAACGCTGCAAGTACCCTATTTCCTTTTTACTCCTGAATACTACTTCAAGTTGCGTGGATTCAGGACGACTGCACCGACCCCTCTAGTTACCTAAAAGCGTGTAACTACCCATATTCTGTTGCACAACCTAAGGCCTGAGCAGGAGATACCCACACTCTAGCAAGCAATCCCCTACAAGGTGGTGAAACTAAGTAGACCTCCTTCTATGTCCATATTCCTAAGCTGGTATCACAAGTGATAGTAATTACTGAGTGAGTTAAATTTCCACAGGGTGGCCTTGTTGTGAGAATTCGCAACGCTCCTGGAGATATGGACCAAACATTCCCTATAGCTACTATCACCACTGCTTTAAATGAATCAATGATACTCTCTTTCAACTGGAATCTCTTGTAGTAACAATATGTGAAAATATCGCTCTCAGTAGCACACCAACTAAACATGACCCTAATCCTAATACAGTGCCTCCAGGACCTCTAGTCAATGAACTGGACCAAATATCTTGAATTTGGTGGATACCGAGCTATGCACAGAAGTCCCTGTTTCTGGAACTAGTGTCAAACAAACACAAGTAGGTAGAATTAAGGGTACTTTCCTCAAGGATTATGCGATCTTGCAGGACCCTGAGGTTGAGGGTATTTAATTCTAAGGGCTAGCCAAATGGAGTAGGCTTATAATCTTTCTTGTAAGATGGAGATTGTATAGGAAGGCATGTAGGTACAGTAGCCAAGATATTGAACAAAACATATGATATTGATAAGACCTCTTATTCATTACTTGATGATGCCTAAAGTTTGCATGGCACTGCATTCGGTATATACAAATCTCTGTGTATTCACTGAACTTCTAGCTGTTATACTTTGGTGTACTTTTCAACTTCTCTTCATCCATGGAACCTAAATGTGTTCATCATTTGAGTCTGAAAATAATGGGGCCTCTGGAGCATATCGAGATATCATACCACCATTCTTCTTTTATGGTAGGAACCTTTTATCTGCCACAGATGTTGTTCCTTATTCAGTAGCTTAAACTTTGGGAGTCTATGGTGGAATATAACAATGGTTTCTTAGATCTCAAAGTGTCCAACTTGGCTGGTAACCTATCCGGATACTACCTGCTTCCCCATTGTCTTGCAGATTGCTTTCAGGATTACTTAAGACTCACAATGGGTCTAAAACAACACTGTATAGCTAATCATCTTATTAGGAACTTTTTAAAATATATCCTTATACCAAAATAGGCATGGATGCCGGGTGTGATTGGGTTCTCATATTTTTCCAAAAGCCCAATCATTATATTCACCATTTCGGAAACCGTGTCACCTCACCTTTAGGCACTTCCACTACAGGGTCAACGCAATGGGCTATTAGTCAGTGGACACGGTCCCTATGCCCTTGATTCCACCAGCATTCTCATGTCTGGGTCTCCCACTTGGTATACCCGGCCAACAGCATCCGGTCTGAGAGATAATGACGACCTATCTGGTGTTACTACAATTACAGAAACTATCGGGTGAATGGATATGGGGACAATTATCACGGTGGGAACTAGAGGTGATGTCAGTGCACCACAACATGGCTTTAGGGGTATAACGAGTATCTCAACATAATGTCTTTTTCTAATTTTTTTTTTTTTGGTTTTATTTTATTCTTGGTATTAATACTGTAGTCGATGCTAATACCTCATACACGAGTGCCTAACATGAGCTGACCTCTCTTAGGGGTTATCACAAATTGTTATTCCAAAGGTCATCCTCTGTTATAATAAAATTAAAAACAAAAGTACCTGTGTTCCTTTGGAAATCAACTTGGTAGGGTAAAAAACAAAATGCTACTGCTAGACTATCCTAAGAATACCTTTTCCTTGTCCTTTAAGATGAGGCCGTTAAGGCATATCTGGGTGATCCCGATGAAATTCCTCCACCAATTCCGTTGCATGCTCTAAGTGATGTGGTAGTTTACAAGTATTTTCGTACTTGTAGAACCATCTCCAGTTAACAAAATAGTGTAACTTAGGCAGTTGTCTATTGCGACTACGAACCAATTTGATCAGTGTTATTATTTCACTCTTCACGCTTCTCTCGCTCTCATATTCAAGATCAGAATCCATACCTTGCTGAGAATATTGAGGTAGCTCTCTTACTTGTGGGTTGGATATCTGATAGGGATCCAACCAGGATACATGAAATACTGGATTGATCTTCGATATGAGCGATATGTCACATTCGTTAGTGCATTTTGCCCATTTGTCCAATACCTTGAACAGCTTGTAGACCTTTGGTCATAGGTTCTTTGAACGTTGCTCTGAGGTTATATTTATTTTATTTAACATTACCTGATTCCCTCCCTCAAACTCAGCTTGCCACATAACGATACAATTATCGCATTTACTCTTACTGTCCAGTTTATATTCTAATCCCTCTCTGGCCTATTGGTGTATAGCTTGCATCCAGTGTGCTTAAGGAGGTTTGCCTGGACTTTGAGCTTCACGTTCCTTCATCAAGTCTGTTAGGGCACTGGATTAATAGTTTGCGTAAAATGGTTACATCCAGGCTGCATTTGTTACAGAGTTGTTGTAGGAATATTCGGCCTGTAGTAACTAGTGGTACCCATCTGTCTGATGGTCATTCACAAAGCTTATTATAAATCCTTCCAACGCTTGGTTGATCTTGTCCGTTTCCGCATTGCTCTGCGTATTGTATTTAGTTGACATTTTTTGCCTTATGCTTAAGCTTTTACATAAAGATTCCCAGATTTTGCCCTGAATTTTGCATCCATATAGGACATGATTCCCATAGGCACCCCTTATAACTTTGCACATACCGCAACAATACTTTCGCTATATCCTTGGCTGTTGTGTTATTTTCATTTCCCCTGAAGTGCGCAATTTTTATTCACAGATCTACTACTACAAGAATCTGGGTTCTTCCTTCCTATTTTGATATACGGTTATGAAAGTGGTAGATATGCATGACCACGCATTGAACAGAACTTCTATAGCATGCAGCAGCCCAAACTACAATTGACCTTGTGCTTCATTTTGTAGACACTCACCACACAATTGCCCATAGTCATTGATCCATGCTGTTACTCCTTTCTAGTAAAGGTCTTTAGAAACCATTTTCAGTGTTTTTCCCTGCCCCAAGTTTGCTACTCCCTTATGGTTGTGAAATCCTTTAGTTCAGGTTCTTTGCAGCTCTTGGTTTTAAGGAATATATAGGCAATTCTCGTATTAAATTAGCCCTTCGGTTACCACTCACTGTGTTGTCAAAACTTGGCTTTCTATTCATGATGCTTACTTAGCCTGGCTGGTGATATAGAAATAGATACCGGTTTAACATCCATGTGAGATTTGCATTTTCTACTACTTACTTGAAGTCCAGTACGTTTTGCATTTGAGTTAGTTAGTTATCGTTCTACCATTCAAGATGGCTCCTAAGTGGCCACTCCTGATAGACCAGTAACGTATTTGGTGGTGCTATAGATCAACACCTAGTTATGCATCACCTATTTTAAAATTGAATCAGCAACAAAAATTATGATACTACCATCCTTAAAGCCTACATAAACCTATAATTTTACTAGATATATCTTTGTCTTATAGCAGAAAATACTCTGTATTTTTCTTTATTAAAACTTGTTTAGTGCTGGTATAAAGAGAAAGAATTATGAATTTGAAACATGAAGCTTTAAAGTTGAATATATCGGTCATTGCTTGTAATATAGTTAATTTAAGAACAAGAAAAGGGACTTAAGCAGGTAGGGAATTACCTCTAGCAATAAATTAGCTTGATATTTTACTACACAAAGTCAGCTATTGAATTTTAAATGGTGAAATTTTGACTTACTTCATCCTCCTCCAAATAGTGATAACTATCTCCACTCCAAGCATCTTCCAAACTCACCAACTCCTCCTCCCCACTCTCTATAACATCAAGCACTACCCGTTTGGGTCTTGATTTTGGCTTTAGCTATACTGCTACTATTGCTTGCTTGCTAGCTCGTCTTTAAAGAGCAGCAGCAAGCTTCTTAGCATCAAGTGCATCACGCTTACGGTAACGATGGGCCAGTTGCTTGGATCCAAGGATCAGCCTGCCCTTAAGCTGATGGTGGTCAGGCTTCGCATTCTTAGTCGTAGCCTGCTGTTGACGTAAGAGCTCCTTGTTGATGCTGAGTTCTGCCTCTGTCTCAAAATGGAGAGATAGCAATTCCTCAAAATATTGCTTAACTTCGATAGTAGCACCAGATTCCTCTACTTCCTTACCTTTTGTACAAACTCATCCACTCTTGATAAGCGACCACTCCTTTGGTCTAGCACAGGAAGTCCTGGCCTACGGCTGGCAAGACTTGGATTCCCTGCCATCTTGTTTTGTAGAAATGTTCAGTCAAGATACGATTCCGATTAAACGGTATGAGCCCCTTAGCATGCCAGGAAGAATGAAAATTAGTCTGGGTAAAGGTTTTGAGGCGAGGTCTCTGCAGCATAGGATAGAAGTCGCCTTTATGCAACTTCGAATGGAGACTACGAGCTTGCATCTTGGCCTCCACCTCTTGCTTATAATAAGTACTCAGAGGAGAAAACAAGCCTATATCTAAAGGTTGAAGGATATGGGTAGAGTGACGTGGTAGACAGAGAAGATGAATATTGTTGTGAAGAGCAAACTCAATCAACTCGAAGTTCTCGCAATGGGCATTGTGCCCATCAAGGATCAAGATTCGATGTCGTGGAATTCCCTTTGCAGGCCTTGTCTTAGGTTCAAAGATTTGAACCAACCACTCATAGGTGATTTGATAGTTGGTATAACCAGTTGGTGAGTGTGCGAAAAAGGCTTCCTCCTTCTCCACGAATTCAATCTTACTATGATGTCCATTAAGGTGTGATCTTGCAGGATATATAATAAGTGGTGGTAAGGCAATACCACTTCCGGAGATACCCTCAATATCCATAACCCAACTTCGATCGCCATCTTGAATAACCTTTGGATTTCGCTGTGATGCTCTGCAAATTACTTCACCACCAGTACCAAGTCAAAGCGCAAATCCTTTCTCGTCAGAATTCCAGGTATCTTCTGCCTTAACATGAAACTGGTACCGGACGCTGTAAAACCGCTTTAAATGTTGTTCAAAGGATGGAAGATCTGTAGCTAAGGTTTTTTGCTTGTCAAGCACTATGCTAACCTTGGGTTGTAGAGTTTGGTGCGTTAGTAAGAATCTGTAGAGCCAGTTCTCTCCTATATGATCTTTCTTTCCTTGGTCCTTTAAAATGCAACGTACCATTAGTGAAACCTGATTAGGGCGAGGGGGGATATCATAGTCATCCCATTTTACATTCCACTTTACTAGAGCATTCTCAGCATCATTGTTGAGTAATTGTTGAGTGGGATGTGAGTGAATGGCAGGCAGTGTGCGTTGAGAATACCGGTTGTTCAAAGTAGTATAAGGAACTTCATATTCCAGACTTGCTTTGCGAATTGAAAGTCCCAGAGTCGATCTTAGTGCCTCACAAGCATTGGGTATTTTGTCCTCCTGATTGTCTTTCTGGGGAGGCATTGTAGAATCAAAATGAGCCGAGGGTAGCGAAGTTATATTGGTAGGTAATTGTGTGTCCAGTGAAGTAGGTGGGATGATGAAAGTACCGAAAGCAAAAATAATAGCTTGACTTATACAAGTCATATCTCCTTCCTACAACTTGGAAAATAGTATTTTATATTCTCCTGCATACCACTATGCTAATAGCTAGTCTATAAAAATTGTCACTCTATCATAGTTACCTAAATTGGCTACTTTTACTAAATGTTTACCAAATTGAATTGTAAGGTTAAAACACTCAAATTTGCAATTATTATTACTTTTGTAAGATTCTATAATGGTATGAACTATATCACTAAAAGATGAACCGAATAGGAAAAATAGTGGTTGAATTATTAATGTTTCATATTTGAATGTGAGAAAAAAAGTAGGTGATCCATAGCTAGGTGTTGATCCATAGCACCACCAAATACGTTATGAAGCATTACGGTATCTGTGGTTTAGCAGAAGTTTGAAGAAAGTCGTGAAAGAAGGATATTCAGGATGCAATTAAGAAATATAAGACTGTTTTGATGTGTTCAAGTTAGGGGTTGATGAAATATGACTATACAGGATATCTTTACATGTAGTGATTAAAAGATTTTCGTCTGCACTGTAATTACCTAAATGATGCCAGGCCCAGGGGTTATACGCAGGTGTCTCATACATTATATATAGAATAGTTTGATCTTTCAAAAAGGTAGATACCTAAAAGGGTAATAGTAGGGCAATACTGGCCTCCAAAGCACACTTTTCTTTGCTAAAGCAATATTGGCTCTCTTATATTAGCTGGTGATTTGCCGAACCTATCAGTGGCCTACTGGTTGTACACCTCAAGGGTGCTGGGAAGTAATTGTCTGTCAAACACATTGCACTCTCCAATACAGACCTGGTGTGTTGAAGTTCTTGGAAATCATCAGAGAGCTGGATACTCTATCTTCAGTCAATGCTCAGTTAGGAATACCGAGGGAAGGTGAACATATATGGACTATCTATGAATACTAGATCTGATTTTTTACAAATAACAGATACCACCAGCCTTATTTTTGGTTCTAATATATCATGCTGAATTAATATCAATTTGACTCCCTTCATTGACCTTCATAACCCTCTTGCCTCAAAGTGAATTTCCTAATCATTGTTTCGTCAATTTCCCTTCCTAGTCATTCAAGCATATACACAACCAGGTATATTAATCTTGGAAGCTTTCCCACATTTATCCAATGGAAGATGTAGCTCACTGTAGCCCCTGGATGATAATGTTTTACAAATCATAACCCTTACGTGTCCATACATTCAGCCTAGATTATATTTTAGAGAAATAAAATAATTACCCTATAGAGAGTGATAGGCTGCACTAACCATAGTTGCTACCGCTCCTGCCATGGTTGCATCTGTCTTGAGGCAAGCTAACTGCCCCTATCCCCTCGCATTTACAGCCTCTGTGAATAGCAGATGATCACTGACACTTCTGGGCTCCAATCTTTTCACTGAGGCCACAGCCGACTCCTCCTACTATTAAGCCATGGCACTTAAGCTCAACTAAGCCTTTCCCATTGGTGACAACCCCTTGTGCCCTTTCCATCCTGCACCCAGCAAGATACAACTTGCCATTCCTGGCCTCCCCACAGTCTACCTCCGTCCTGTCAATCTGACCGTTGCACTAGACTCTCTGAGTCTATCCATAACACTGTTGACGTTACCTTTTTTGCAGCCTGCTTTCTCCAACCCGACCCTGATAAGGGGGGACTGAAGAACTCAAGCTCAGTTGTAGTCATGGTCCCCCCAGCTGAGGGCGGCAGATTTGGGTCTTCTATCTTCCTCTTCTACCGCCCATGCAGCATGGAGTAAGTCCACTCTACTAACCAATTCATGCAATGACGCAAATGCTGGAACTAAGGACATCATGCCACTGCTTGCAAAGCTACTCCCTCCACCTGCCCCCTCTGAGCTAACGCTCACCCCAGATACTCTCACCACTGCCCCAACCCTACCTGCCCTCAGGGAGGATACCTTAAAGCGGTGGCAGCCTGCTGCCCCACCAGTCCCTTGCCTTGCTCAAACTGTGCTGGATCACACACTGTAACTGACTGAGCCTGCTCCTCCAGACCCACCCCCTTTGCATCACGCCCCTAATTCCCCCTACCTCTTCTGACACCATGTATGAAAGCGAGGACACAACCATACCGGCAGCAACACCTGACTCCCCCTCCACTCCTTCCCCTCGACTCCTCCCCCTGCACCCACCATAGATCTTACCACACCATATACTCCCCCTCCTGCTAGACCCTCTCAAGCCCCTAGCCCCTGGGCTGTCAACCCACTCCCACTGTACGCTGACACTAACTCCCACCCTCCCCCACCCTCGTCTGATTAATGAGTGTGCATCTTACAAGCATACCACCTGATATTGATCAGCCCCTCCTACCCTTCTCTCTTCAGCAACCTTCTCTGATTCAACACAACTGCCTTGTAAGCAGGAGTGTTTTCCTCTCACTTATCAATAGTTTCAGGTCTCTTCCGTCCACTCCACAGGTGGTACTCCTCCAATACCCTCCTGTCTATATGAACCAACCACCTAACTTTGTCCGCTTCAAGGCCTTTTACCCTACCTACAGCCATAACACCACTCACAAGGTGGCCCTTTATGTATCACTGAACTCTTTCAGAACTACTCCCTTCTTCCCTGCTTCTACAATGGCCCTTACTTGATGGTAGTTGATATTTTCTCACCCTCTGGTCTATTTGTTTCTAACCATGTAAGGTTCACAATATACAACCTATACTCAACTAATAGCTCTTCCTCCAGGACACGCATAGTTACAGCGGAGGAGGCCTTCAGCTCTGATTCCTTCCCCATACTAGTGTTAGGTGACTTCAACATCCATCATCAGTCCTCATACCCACTACGCCACATCTCCACACATGAATTTGAAACATCCTTACCATATTTTATAACTTTGTTCAGAACTTGGGTTCCACCTTCTCATCACCCACAGGGTGTATACACAATTCCCTTTTGACATCTACACATGCCCTTATGTTCTTGACCTAGCCTTAGCGAATAACCACCCACTCCCATTTTTCAATACATGGCACTCTAACCTCCAGTCCACTGGCATAGATCACCTAACCCTTAGCCTTACCTTTACAGCACCGCTTCTCAAAGCTGCACCCCACTTCCCTGACTCAACCAAGACTAGTTGGGACACTCTCGCCACCCTCCTTAAGGAAATCCAGATCGACTCCTCTCCTACATATTCCACTGACACCTTGGTTGATAAGTGGCTAGCCAGGCACCTCTTCTCCCTTACATTCCTCCTCAGAGATCACACCACTATCAAACGCACCTCCCTCCATGCCAAACCCTTGTGGACCCAAGACCTAAGCGACCTTTGACAGGACTTCCTTCGGACAGCTAGGACTCACTGCCTACCTCACACATCAGAGACACTATCACTCTGCCACCAGCACCACAATGCATACTTTAAGGCCATCAAGAAGATCCAATCCTGCCATTGGAATAATTCCTCACCAACGTTAATAGCAAGTTGGTGTGGACAGCCAGGCACCATGCTTTTGGTCGCCAACCTGAAAGATACACCTCCTTTCATGACGCCACCACGCCTGACAAAATAAACTACTCCCTCCTTCTTCAATTTTCTCCCGGCAAGCTGCCTCGCCCCACCCCCTCCTTCTTACGGTATGACAGTGACGCCACCCTCTTTCTCAACGAATAATCTCCCGTGCCCTGCACAGATCCTCTAACATCTCAACACTAGGACCTGACCAGGTCTTATATGGTATCTGCAAACTGGTCTATGCAACCAACCCCACCATACTTCGACAACTTCTAGGGCCTCTCCTCCCTCTTGGTTACCATCCACTCCTGCTCCAAAGAGCCAATGGTATCGTACTCCTCAAACAATGCAAAGAGGACTACTCCTCCCCTGCCTCCTTTCGTATCATTGTCCTTCTCGAAACGGTCTCCAAACTCCTCAGAGGGATTATGGCTTACTGCCTCGCCCTAATAGCCAGGTAATTGGCCTCCTCAACCCTACCCAATATGGCTCACTTCCTGTACTCAGCACATTTGACGCTTTGGCTGCCCTCTTTTAGGAGGTTCACTCTCAACAAGACCCTAATACAAAAGTTTGATCCCTCTTCCTTGATATCAAAGGGGGTTTTGACAACATATCTCCCTCCTCACGCACTCATCTCCTCTGCTCAAAAGGCATCCCTAGATATAAGACCTGTTGGGTCTACTCCTTGCTCACGAACCGACATTGCCGCACGCTCTTTTTAGGGTAACTCGCAATATTCTCCCCTGTTTCTGTTGGGACCCCACAAGGTTCTCTAATTTCCCCTTTGCTGTTTGTGATTTATGATTCTCGCTTACATTTTTCCTTAGCCCAAGGGGTTATTTTTTCCTAGGTTGATGATTATTCTATTACAGTTTCTTCTGTCTCTTGCAGAAGGAACATTCAGGTGCTTCAAGAGGTTTTTTCCTTACTTGCTCACAGGGCAGCCAAGCTGGAGGTATGCTTCTTCAGTTCCTAAGACTCAGCTCATCCACTGGCGCACATACAAGGATTGCTCACACATCTCCACTTATTTAATTTGGCTCAATTGCTTCTCTTCCCTCCTTCCTCATCAGTAATCTGGCAAGGCTACTGGTTCCCACCTACGCTGGAAACTACAACCTACTTCATCAAAAGGATTGCCTTCGCTCAGGCAGCCTTCTCACTTATCAAACAACTATCTCCACCTGGACTAGGCCTCTCTCCATACATTGCACGGCAGCTGGCCTCTGGCCTAGTCCTCTAAATCCTCATTTATGGAGCAGACGTGTTTGCCCATCCCAGGTCACCCTTGACAAGGTCACAACTCTTTGGAATAGAGTACTTCTTTGGGTCACCAACTGCTTCTCCTTTACCTCAACCTCTATACTAAACTGCGAAGCCTGCTTGGCCCTGATGTCTTCTCTCCTCTCAGACAAGCGGAGCATGGTTGGCCTCCGCTTCACCTCCTACGCCCCTCTCATCAACCCTGCTGCTGCCAGGCTACCACCCTATCTTCCCATCTCAGAAAACACTGACACAGGAGTTGACTCCACTCGTACGCTCCTGGGGCTCAGGCAAAATTGGTTTCCCAGCCCTGGCATCGATACAAATCCCCTTACATCCCTAGGTTTTACCACCTGATTGACGATCTTTGTCACTCCCTCTATTCTATTATCCCCGCTGTTCAGAAATTCCCGCTGGCCTCTCCTCACTTGGTGCACTCTGACCACCTGCCACCTGAACCAACAATCAGGAGCTACCCATTCCTCAAGAATTCCTGTCTGGTGTTCCTTCTCAAAGACTGGACCCTCCAGGCTCCTCCCACCTGGTACTACCACTCTGCACTGCACCTATCCCCACACCCCTTCATAGGGCTGGACAAGTTCGCTGCTAGTAGAATCCACCAAATGCAGTCTGATAAGAGCTACGTGGCTGCCCACAGATCCTGGTAAGACTCTGACCCCCCCACCCTCTGTTCCTAATACGAGGTGGAGGAGGATACCATGGTCCATACCATCCTATAATGTCCTGCCAATGCGCCCATTCTCCTCCGCCACTTCCCTGGCATTGGCAGTGTCACCCCTGGCACTCCACTCAGGTCCCTTGTGTACCTACGAAGGGCCCTTCGCACCAAAATTCTGGAATCTACAACTGTATTCCCCCCTTCGATGACTGCCAGCGGCACACACAAACCTTAGGATAGGTTGGCTGCCATCCTCCACGGATCTTTAATCCCTCATGTGTTATGATTTTCTTTACTTAGTTGGGATTTTGAGTATTTTCTTTCCTTATTTGATTTCTCTCCATCGTGGGAGCAGTAATGGTATATTACAAATGGGAGATAGGTTTTTGATATTTCCTTTGTTTATTTACTAGAAATTAATATTGCGTTTCTGCGCTAGCTAGCGCTGTATGCAGGTTCCTATTCGTTAAATGTCAATATATGAATTAAGTAAAAAAAGAAAATGGATAGATGATAGGCTAAGCACAGTGCCGTCTAATGTTCTTAAACCTCCAAAGGCGAGTAAGATATCAAATACATGGAACCCTGGTTTGCATATAGAAACACTGGGACAAAGACACAATATCTCTAAAGTTTCGGGATCTTTTCCTGGCATTATTTCAGAAACTTATTTTGGAGGACAGTTTTCCCTTTTGCCTCTAAAGAAAGGATGTAAAGTACTTTCCAGGCTTGCAGAGAATAGCAAAAAAGTAAGAATCAAGTGCCAGTCACCCTGGCAATGAGCATGTTGTATGTATCTGCAGCTATATTATCTTAATCAAGTGATTATACAATTCTTAATTGTGCAATAGTTGTATCAATAATTAACACAATAGTGAATACACATTGGTTAAGGCCTTTCGTGGGGCTGTTATAGAGTGCTTTCAATAAAAAACACATCAATCCTCATTTTCAATGAAATTATGGCATAAATAAAGAGTATTTGAAGGCTGGTCTGGAATAAATTCCAGCTAAGAGTGAATCAAGAAACATGGTAGCCTTTAGTCATTGTAATAGAGGCCCCCAGTAGGAAGATAGATCCTAAAAGTATGACCAGACCAAAGAATCAAAACTAAGTTCACTGAAGATAAAGATAAAATAATTGAATCAATATGATAAAACTTAATATTGTTAGGCTGGAGCTTCACTAACTTTAAGTTAATCTATCAAGCATGGTTGCTTATCAGAGTAGCATGCCGATCTCATGAATTTACGTAGAATTTATAAATCCGTCAATACTTATCCCAACTCTGACCTCTTAACACAGTTCCCCCTAAGGTCTTATCAACGGAATCCGTAAGGATTTCCTACCGCAATCAGCTGATCGCACAGAAAAGGAGTCTCCGCCACTCAGGCTGGTCCTCTGCCATGCATCTCAATTATATCTGCAGAAGAGAAAAATCCTCTGATCCTGACCATTCTAGTGGCCTACTAGGAGGTCAATATGTCACTCATTATCTAGGTCAAGACTCAGTAGCCAGATGACATTTTGGTTTATGCATACTACATAGTCATTTTGTCTACTTGGCCTTTAGGCAGGTTTCTGAAAGACTTCCTAGCTACCCCGGCAAATGGTACTACAGAGGTGGCCAGAATAGACATTAGCCAGAGCCAATGGTTCATTAACTACCTCAGCCGTGACAAGACTTAATATTCTCAGAGTCCAGTTATAACCTCTTACTGTATTGGTATAGTTCCTGGGCTATATGCTACCTATTTGTAGGGGAGTTTATCCTGACATACTTCCCTTTATCCACGACACTCAGACAACCATTCCAGCGGCCTCACACACCACCCACAGGGATATCAGGTCCTTAGTGTACCAACAGAAAATCACTTGAAGTCATTACTGCCAACCTGCCTGGGTCTGCCATCGCCCCGCCCAACATATATCCACCAGAGAGTATCTGGTCGGATGGAGGGTGTGGACGTACAGGGTATCACGCGACTGTCAGTAATCTCGAAGTTTTGTTTGACTCTTTCCAACTGTTACCCTTTCACACCCGTCACAAGTGGCCAACCAGGGAGCCTCAAGGGGCTATGATACATACCAAAACCTCCTTCAAGAGGCCCCGGTGACTGCAGCAAGGTTTCGTATTTCAGGTAACGTTATAGTAGGGCAACTAGAGGTCTACATTTTCCTAGGTAACTTGCAAGGTAGGGTAACTCGGCCCTATCATTGTCTAAATCTCTGCAGAAGTATGCGTAACATACCTTTGCATTACCTGAGGGCCCTGTGTAACCACTGTATTGTTTACACAGAGTCGCATTACCATTATTGACCTGGTTACTCTGGCATAGGACAGTTGACGGCGTCTATACTGCTTACCAAGTTTTCATAGGGCTTTTTAGTTACCCTGCCTAGCTGACTACCCGGCCAAAGTCACAGGGTGGGTTACCCTCTCTCAATAAGTTACCCTGCCTCATTATGCTTGCCATTAGCCCTGCCTAGGAGAGTTACTCTACATGACTCGAGCCTAGAGTTACCAAGTCTAGCTTGATTACTCCCTCTGAATATCCATCCAGGTTACCCTACCCACCTAAGTTTCTAGGTACCTTTCATAACCTAAGTACGTCAGGTGGTCAAGTTACGGTTCAGGCCTATGGTACCACTACTCGCGATTCACCTCAGGAACCTGTAGTGGGGCGTAGATCCGGCCCACTATACCAACTGATATGTAAGGGCTTTACACTACTTCCATCTTCCTTAAATCAGTCCTTAGACTTAGTCCTTTTCTGTTACTGGTCTTTCTCCATGCAAGTACTTTTATAGGTCCTTGTTAGTTTTCAATGATCCCCTGGCTTAACCGATTAACGATTATGAAATCGCACCTATACTTTTAAGGCTGTCCCTTTCCAACCTCTTGAATGGTTCCCATCAGTTTTCCTATAAGCAGGACCCTTCTCCAGAGACTAAGTGTTGTACAGACTAGTGAGGACACTTAAACTTTGCACTTCCATACGACTGGCTGTCAACTATGGTGGCTACTAAATAACTAGGCTCTGAGTTTACAATATCTGGGTCTGGTACCTCCTTCGCGGCACAAACAATTTGGTCCTCGCGATGAGGTTCCGAAAGTCCTACCTTAAAAACTGTGTAGATAGTCAAGCACACAGGCAGTTCCGGGTCATATGCCCATGTTGCAAATTTTCGCTGCACTACGAATGAACTGAATGTTTTATCGTCAAGAGCTTTTTCAAAGGGTGCTTTATCCGAATGTTGCATCTGTCTAACATAATCCAGTCTGCCTCCGTTGCTCTACCTTGGACCACATCTTCTATAGTGATATACCCCCGAGATGGCAGTCACTTCTGGTCATGCAACTTCCTTTGCCACTACTGGGACTTTTGCAAATTCTCTGGAATATCCGTCTATGTATCTACCTAAACTTTGACCACCAGTTCTGGCTTCGGGTGTATGATTTGATACTCAAATACAGCCACATACAAAAGCATCCTGGGGACAACCCCGTATTTCGTTACGGAGGGGTATACCTTAGACTACACGGATACCAATATATTGTATGTATATTCCGCTAGCAGCAACAATGCAGCCCAATCGTCTTGCTGATAGGAACACAAACTTCTAAGGTGCTGTTCAATAGTGTGATTATCCCTTTCAGTTTGCTCATAGGTTGCCTGATGGAACATAGTATGGAGACCTTGAGTTTACCTTGTAGTAAATCCATGAGACATATCTATAACTTAAATGTGTAATGGGTATCTCAGTCCGAAATGATTGACTGTGGAAGGCCATTCAATCCCCATACTTCCATGAGGAACATGAGAGCCAATTCTTTTATAGGCACCTGCGTAGCCAATACGACAACTGGAGCCATCTAGCTGAACCTGTCAACGATTACGCATATCTTTGTATACCACTCTGAAACTGTCAAGGGCACTATGTAATCCATCCATATTACATTCCATGGCCTCACCGGAACCTCAACAGGCTGGAGAAAGCTAAAACTCTGATACCTTAAGGTTTTGTTACATTGGCAAACATTATATGTCCAAACATACTAAGTGATATTTTCCTCCATATTCAGCCAGTAGAAGTTTGCCTTGACCCTTGCCAGGGTCGTGTATGTTTCGAAGTGTCGGGCAAAGCGTTTATGATGTTCCGCTGCTATGATTGTCCGCTTTAATCGCCCATCATTAGAGACACACCAGTGGTTCAAATAGGTATGGGGGTCCTATTCTACCTCCAAGTGGACATCCATATTTCCTTCCTTTTCCATTGCTTCCTTTAGCACCTTCTGGTCTGCTTGATTTGATTCTCATATGAGGCGCATGGCTGCTAGGAATCCAGATTTCAAGAGAACCCCTTAGCAGGTCAGGATCATATGGGCCATAGAAGACCCAGCTCTTACTGTATATGCCACTGCCCAAGACGAAAAAAGGCTTGAGGCAGCGGATCAGCATCCCTTTCCAGGTGGTAGTCTCTACGTCGCCACAATGCATCTGCCCTGTCATTTAGACAACCTTCTCTGTAAACAAACTTGAAATTGAAGGACTGTTGAAATTCCACCCGGCTTTGCTGCCTGCAGATCAACACTTTTGTATACTTAAAGTATTCTAAATTATTATGATCTGTATAGACTACTATTTCTTATTCTACCAAGTACAAGAGAGGATTCCAATCATTGCATGCGGCCACTATCGCTGTCACTTCCTCGTGCTGAACATTATAGTTTACCTCTGTTATCAAGAACCTTCTCCTATAATATGCCACTGAATGATATTATTGATCATCACAGAGCTGGAAGAGTGCTGCCCCCAATGCAATATCACTAGCATCTGTTTCCACCTTAGTTATATGTGAGCAATCAAAATGTGTAACAATGGGGCCGCTATTGAACCGCTCTTTTAGACATTCAAATGACCGCTCACAGGCAGCTGACTAGTTCCATTTTACATCATACTTGGTCCGATCAGTTAATGGTTCAATACTTACCTGAAACCATGGTTGAATTGACAGTAGAAGTTAGCAAATCCTAGGAAGCAGTAAAGGGCAGTCAGAATCCATGAAGTCTTCCAAGCCTTGATCTCAACAACCTTACGTGTCGTTATAGATATCTCATGCTTAGACATTTTAAGGCACAAGGGCATGAGGCACTGAATTCAGTACTGCTTTCATACGAAAAATGCGCTGAAAACCTACTCATACCCCGCAGGCCCCGTCGTGGGGCAAGCACGTCACCTGCGGCACCCACGGCAAAAACATCGCCTCTCTAAAAAGTCTTAAATTAGCACCCAGCTCGTATCACCATATACATCGTCTCCGTCCATCCGACCGGATTCTGTTCACAGGGTATATGAAGGGGGAGACTCGGCCGTGCCAATGCAGCTGGAATCAAGTGCATCAGACCAGTGTCCGTAGAGTTATGACCATTCCTGTACAGCCGTTACTACGGTTGGTCAAAAGTGACAGGACGCTCTGAACGAAATCGAGAATAGTTTAAGTGGGTTCCCGGGAAACACTGAGAACACACTTAGACCCTGATTGCAAGCCTAGAAAGGTCCATAGACCTATCGGAACAAGTCCATAAGGAGCTGCGACGCCAAAATGATATGGTATTGGACCGATCGTGAGTTCCAGTCATCTTGAAAGCTCTCTGCATGCTACCGCTAGTACCGGGAGGAAGCATATTGGTCGACAACCATGCTGGGCACTTCGTGTGCTAAGAAACTATTGCTAAATCCCGTGATCGACTACTTGGTTTAAACGGTAGAAGAAGGAACAGCATCTGAGACTGATGAGGGTACCACACCCTCAGAGAAAGCTGAGCTATGATGTGTCCGTAAGCCTTGGGGGGAACCATATTCTCAGGGTCAAATCGCCTTCGCACTTAGACCATCAAAGATAGTTTGTTAGAGAAAGTACATAGTTGTATAGAAATTAGTTGTAGTCGACGAACACTCAGACGCGGGATATAAATATCAAAGTGTCTCGCGAGCTTTAGCCATCATCAAGCAACGGAGAACAGATCTTATCAATATTACAAGTTTTTACTCTAAAAATCTTTACCTGCGAGCCTTCCTAGACAATCTCCGTTTACAAAGAAAGATTTAAGCCTAGTTCGATTCACTTGTGCTTAGAATCGACTACCCTTAACGGATATCATTTAGCCTAGGAACTCAACTTCTCTTTGATGGAATGTATACTTCATAATGCTAACACAAAGACCTGCCTACTGCAGTCTACCCATCACCTGAAGTACTAATTAGACATGTTCCTCTATCCTCACTCAGTATATAAGGATATCATCCATATAAGCGATGACTCCTGCATCTAGCATATCCCTAATTCGCTACTGATCATACTCTGGAAGGTGGATGGGGCCATATAAAGCCAAAACGGTATTACCATGTATTCATATAGGCAATAACGACTCTGAAAGGCATTTTTGCATTCTTCACCCGCTGCAATCTGGCTCTCCTAATAGCTCTTTTTTAGGTCCTGCTTGGTGAACAAAGTCGCTTTTCCGATCCTATCTCTAAGCCCCTTCATTAAGGGCAACATATACAAATTCGTAATTGAAATATTGTTGAACTCGTGCTAATCAAGGCATCATTGAATTGTACCATCACAGTGCAGTACGTAGAGGATCGTAGCACCAGCACGAGACAAAGACCGCTTTATCTTCCCTTATTCCTCAATTTCTGAGATATCCTCATATAAGACGTTCAACTCCAGCTTCGAGAGTGGGTATATGGGACCTGTTAGTGGCATTCTCCCTGGCTCAAGTTCGAACTTGTTGTCAAACCTGGTTTGCTTTAGGAGAGCAGATAGGTTTTCTACACTGAAAATATACGTATAGTCCTTGAATTCTGGGAGAAGAGGGACACTAATCTCTTGACTATCCTCTCCAATATACCTAGCAATCACTAGATGATATACTTGACTACTATCCTCGGTTAGAAGGGCTTCGCTTGTAATGAACTCCATACGTCGCTTAGCCACAAGATACATTACAATATAGTATTCTGAATACTAGTTGAGAGTTCTCTTATCACAGTCAAAATCCGGATTGTGGTCTTTTAACCACAACCTTTGGAGATAGCTATCAACCTTAGTATTGACCATATCTGCAAGCTCACATCTCCTCTCATTTACCTGGTCACCTATCTTCATTCTAACCGTTTTGATGTAATTATTCCCAAAACCTTGGATTTGGTTTCAACTTGTATCAGAGATTGGTGGCAGAAACCTACGATGTATACTGGGTAGCTGGGCCTTCTTGACCCATGAACTAATCAATACAGCCCTCCTTAGTGCCACTGTCCAACACAAGTAGTGCTTCTTCACTACTACGCTGCTTCTGAAAATTACAGTGCTAACAGACTTTTAAGTGTATTAACCAAGTGTGGCGCGGTGGGCCAGATCGCCTTTGCCACAGAGTCGGTCCTTCATTAATAACAGGTTTTGTTCGCTTAAGAGTCATAATGTATCTGATGTTATAATGAAATAGGTTTGAGTGTTTAATCTCACACTAGCATGATATCAGGTATTCAACCCTCTTCAGGTACACTTGCAAAATAACTTTTAATTGCTAATCAAGTCCTCCCTGACTGAAGTACAAAAGGAACAAAATCAAATGAAACCAGACTATTACTAATGGTCTTCCAAATGCAAAGCAATAACTAAAGGAAATAAGCAATAAATCCACGCAAACCCAGTTCAAAAGAAAACATGAACCCAATCCTGCCCTGCAGTATTGTATCAGCTACTTTTCCTTTTATGTAAAAGAGGACTCACAACGTCCAATTTCGCTCTGTTTCTTCCACTTCCCTCTAGCCCTTATTGCGAAGAGTGGTTGATAGTGTTCTGGTTTCTGGGATCTTGACAAAATAGCTTACCTTATTCACTACCATTAATATTAACCTCTAATATCGCTGGTGATCATTGGAGTTCGGTAACCTCTGTCTCAACAGTGGTACCCTCAATGCATCAAGGTTTGAGCACCATTGAAGTACCATCCCCTGCTGCGGAAGCCATTCCCTTTCGTCCTTGTTTGATGGACTGTAGACCTGGTTTGGGAGTGGTACACTGTCTCCAACAGTGATCCTCAGTCCCACAAAGAGAACTTTGTTTTAGCCGCCAGTACTGGCCTGGCAGATTGACTGAGATGTTCCACTGCTTTTCCTCATACTCTGATGGTGTCTTAACCCGCGAGGGGTTAGCTGTCCCTTGGTTGGGCCAGGGATTGCAATTCCCTAAACTCAGCTCCTTCTTTTCACTATCTCTTAGTGTCTAATCACCTTTCATCCCTTCGCTCATGGAAGGTATACTTTTCCTTGACAACTATGCTGTTGAAGGAGGATACATACGCCAGCTGGTGGCCAGTGTTGCACAGGCGATTAAGGTAGTATATATATTCTTGCGGTGTGGAGTTTTCAGCCCCTGGGCATGTCGCGAATGGGCAGTCATACCAAAGTGAGCCTAATCTTTCATACTGATCCTGGCTAAATGTAACTTACTGGCTAACCGAATCTAAACATCAAGGAATTGATCCTTCATTCCTGCTTTCTTAACAAAACAATTCCCTTTGCGAAAAGATCGATTCCAATCAGAGTGACAGCCAAAACTGAGCTCCAAGCACTTGTGGAAAACTCATTAAGAAAGCAATTTCTTGCCTAGGTTAAAAGTAACTCTGGCCCTTAGAGTGGCATCAGGGCTAATCAACATATGGATAGTGTTGTATCATATTTTTGCAGCCCTATCTAGATGCGAGATGAATAGGCTGACTTTATTCATATCTGACAACTTGCAGTATCTATAGTAGTCAAACATAATTTCTGTATCATGGATGCATTACTGTGTGTTAAGGGTATTCCCATTGAACCCAGTAATCTCAACTTCACAGATATCTTTTGCCAAGTTTGGGAATTCTAGTTCCAATTCTGGAGGTCTACTGTGGAGGCTTGACATCTCTCATCAAACCGTCAGTTCTTAGCCTCATTCCAGCTAGACTTTGCTAGACACAGAAATCAGCTTAAATCAGTGAGTAACAAAGTTGAATCAGTACTAGTGCACAAGGAGTGGTAAACACGCAGTTCTCCTCCTTGACCAACATACCCACCACCTGGTGGTTGCTTACCACAGCCCACACCGCTCTTGCGACTATGTACTCCTGGAGGTTCATCAAATCCGCTGACGTGATCTTCCGAACTAGGTTTAGTGGCTTCAGAGGAGGAGAGCTGTGGAACTGGTTAAGGTGGGGCAGGAGGTTCTCTTGCTGCAGAACCTTATCTACATCCCTCTGAAGTAATTGTTGGAAGCTTTGACAAGCTCCCTCAATGGTATACTTATCTGAACTACAAAACCCACAATTGGTACATTGTCAACTTTGGACCTGAGGGGGAAGGATTTAGAACTTTATCAGGGCCCTTCGTACCTGTAGTCTCCTGGTGGAAAACATGCCCTGAAGGTCCTCCCTCGATCCTAAAAGCAGGGGAACATAATAGTCGTAGCTGACTCCAACGGTCCCCCTCACAACCCAGTTCTCATTGGGCTGACAGTTGGCTTTGCAGGAGCCACAGGTGCTGTCTGGTAGACGACCACTACTAGACTTTATGGTGTAGCAAGCAAATGAGTTGCCTGTGCTACCGCATACAGTCATTCAGCTTCTAAAACAATCATGGGTATAGTTGGCACTGCAGGAAGGGGAGTAAGCACTGGGAATATCTCAGGTTTAGCGGATCTATTTCCATTCGCCACTCCTGCAAGTCATAATAATCTCCGTACTTTGCCAGAAGTGCTCGTAGATCGGCCTGCTAGAGGTGCTTCAACTGCGATAGCAAACCTGGTGATCCGTAACTAATGCAGAGTTCGTCCAAGACCTCAGCTTTCCCTGCCGGCTCGTGTAAAATCTTTGTGCCAGTCTACATCTGCCTTTACTTTTGCAAAATGTGGTACAAGGCTAAAGTGTTCGTTAGGGACAAAGGAATGGGGCATAGCTTTAATCATCATCATATCTTTTTCGGTGTCAATCCAGAGTCCTTCTTTCACTTACTAATCGAGAGACTCTAAGCGTGTATTCCGCGTTGGTACTGTCATGACTTGCTAGCGGTAGTCAGTTTGTACATTCCTAACCCAGTGTATAGCCATGTGGACCATGTTTGCTAGAAAAGGGAATTGCTTGTCTTCGACAAAGCATGCGACTCGGAACTGTGCCTCTATCCAACCTCGCTCTAATTCAGGCAGTGTATATTGCTTTAAGACTTCGTGGCTAACTGTTCGCAAGTAACCCTATCAGGGACTAACTCACATTCTACCACCACAGGTGAGTGGGTGATGGATATTTTTTGCGCCCTGGGATGGAGGGCCATCATCATCTGACATTCCTCTGGTACCTAAATAGGTGGCGCTTCAATTAACGTAGTATCCGTTTCCCACCCCAAGCCTCGTAGGTCTGTGACAACATCGTAGTCGATAAGCTATCAGGAAGAGGTTACTCTACTTCAATGCAAGGGTGCATGAGACATTTCGGACCTAGTGCTTTCGACCCAGGGCTACGTATTCCTGATAAGGATACCAGTATTGATAAAGGTCACGAATGGGGTATTGAGGGCAATAATTCTCTGAAGAGAGAAAGTAAAGAGCTTAACGATATAGTGTCCCAGAGTACCCTTGTGCAAGATTGAACCCAAGGTTGCCACCACACCAAAACCTGAATGCAAACTTCATAGAAGGTAAAGATATAAACCATTGAATCAAAATTATAAAACTTAATATTGTTAAGCCAAAGCTTCTCTCAATTTAAATTTTTCACAAGAGAATAGTTGGTTATCACAGTAGAGTGCCATTGCATTTAATTACCAAGAATTTATAAAGCCATTAACACCAATCCCTACTCCAACCTTTGAGCACCCTTCCCCACTCTGGGCCTATGAGAAGATTCACAAAGAATTAGCTTCTGGACCTAGCGGATCGCCCGGATCAGTAGAGTCCCTCACACAGGCCAGTCTTCGGAAATGCATCCCAGTTATGTCTTCAGGAGAGATATAATATTTTGATCGTCAATATTCTAGAGGCCTACTATGATCTCGACATGAGACTCATTATATATGTCAAGACTCAGTTGCACAATTCCTTTTTCAGCTATGCAAGCTATAGAGTCATTTTGTCTACTTTGCCACTAGGCTGTTTATGAATGAAATTCAAGCTTCCCCGGTAAGTGGCACTCCTGTGTGTGCTTCAATGGGCCCTACACATTGCTCATAGTTCGTGAACTACCTCAGCCGTGACAAGACATAACTTTTTATAGTGCTCTTGTAATGTCTCCCTGTATTGGTATAGTTCCAAAGCTACAAGGTGCCTGTTTGCAGTAGAGTTTATCTGGACAAACCTCTGTTTATACCCACCCCTCAGGCAGCAATTCCTAGGGAATCCCAAACCTCCCCCAGGGATATTAGGTGACCAGAGTATCCCCAGAATACTGCTTGATGTCAATACTGGCAAAAAGCACGGGTTGGCCATCGCCCCCCCCTGTAAATCTCGTGCGGACAGCATCTTGTTGTATGGACAGTGGTAACGTCCATGCTATCACGCAACTACCATCAATCTCACTATGTTATTAGGCTTTTTGCAACATTCAACATTTCCCACCCTATGCAAGGGCCAAACTGGGTGCTGCCAGGGGGTATAGAATGTACATAAACCGGCCCTATGAGCCCTGGGTCATAGGAGTAAAGTTTCGTGTTTCACTTAATATCATAGTAGCGTAGTATACCTTTCTTAACCTAAGTACCTCACATATCCAAGTGACTACTCTAGTGTATGGTATTGTTCCTTGCCATTCGACTGATGGACCTCTGGTGTGGCTGAGATCCGGCCCACTTTACCAACTAATATGTAGGAGGGGTACAGTCATTGTTCAATTCTGACAGTAAGATTCAAGGGTTCTATTTTCAAAGATGTGCTTGTAAGAAGGATCCATATATTAATTACTGCTTTTACAGTAGTTCAGTATCCAAAGATATGAGTTCTATGATCAATTATCCTCACTAGTATCAATATAGTTGCTATTGATGTTTTAGTGATTAGGACTATTGATTTATGACTTTAACTTTAAGATGCAAGCTATTACAGTATTGAATTAACAGGTCTTGCAAGGGAAGGAGCTTTATCATATACTGTATATATTGATTTCGTCAATCACAAGGTGAATTAAATCTGGATCTCATGAATCGCCATCTGTAATAAGATCCTATTTGAACCAGTTTCCATTTTATATCTATCACCGTTTCAATTATATAGTTCACATAAGGATATATATTTTCAGGGTAATGGCAACCATTCCGCAAGGGGAAAAGGGAAGCTGCAATTTTCAATACAGTGCTTTCTTTAGTTTTATAAGCCCCAAAGGGGAATTAAAATTCCTGCCACATTATCATAAGTCATAGATCACCTCTGTATAACAGTCAAAGTACGTTATATAATCACATATAAAACTACCAAATATTGTGCAGCTTTACCAAGTTGCTACACTTGCTAGCTTTTTGCAATATCTAGTTCAAGCCTCAGATTACCCAAGTGTACTGAATTGGTCACTATAGTAACCTCATGAGAAAGCATTTCTCTAAGGATCAGTCAGGCAATCCTTCGAAATTACACTTAGCAGCGATATCATGCCTAATGTAAAGAGTTGTAAACAATCTTCAACTAAATTATGAAAACTGGTGTGCAATAGGCAAACTGTATAACTTTGCTAGCTGGATATGACGATTACTACAGCATTGTGATTATTCAACAAAAGTTACATCAAATCAGTGGAGATTGCAACCAACAAGCCTATCTTGCCCATCTTATCAAAGTTAGCCCCTAGCTCTACTGAGGTGAAGTACCACTACCCTCGGAAACCAGCTTAACACATGGAGCGAATATTATGATACAATGACATTCGATTATTATCGATTGGCAAAAACTTTAAACTAACTGGTAGTTGATTATAGTAACCTACTCCCAAGATCTCGAGAATCCTAAAGGGACCCTGAAGATTGTATTAGGATAGAGGGAGGAGCGTTGATGGATAGGTCTTCAAGAGACAAGGTAAACGGTAGGTAACTAATAGAGTGACTGTTGGACTTGTAGTAATAAAGATGATAGTACTGTAAGGCTTGTCAGTGTGAATCCTTTAGAAAAGCATGCTCTTTATATACAAAAGAATGTATCTAGGAAAACTTAACAAAAGCGCAAACATCCTGTCCAACCTCAGGTTGAAATCAGGCAGCATAACAAGGTAACTTTAATTCGAAAACAGAGGGTTAAAAGCCACAGGATGGAGCTAACAAAACCTGTAATGGATTCCAAACAAGTAGGAACAAGTGATCGCTAATACTATTCAAATCCATGGGTATAGCAATAGGATAGAAATACCCAAATGGGTACAAGCAAGAAGGGGGTAATGATAAGTGAAACAACCAAGGAATAACCAGTTAGGAAGTCACAACCTAGTTGGAAGGGTGAACCAAATAGTATAGCTTATATTGTATAAGTAGAGATAAGAAATAACCAATATCCAGTCCGTAGTTATAGTAGAAAAATAGTAGGATTCTGTTACATTCTCCTTAAAAGAAATTAAACAAACAAAACAATAAGGAATATCCCAAAGGGCTTACTGACCAACTGGCCTTTGGAGCATTCCACTCAATTTCAAAACATCTAAACTTATTAGTAACTATAGGTCCAACACTAGTGTCTGGACCATACACTATTATTAGCCCCATAGTTGCCAAGATAATACCATGAAGTAGTTAACTTTTCATCTCAGATGCATCCAAGGTGGAGCGGGTTGTGCTGGTATCAGACTCTGAGTAGTATGAGTCTTGAAGGGGTTTTCACAATCGGTTTGGGATCAGCTGAGGTGTGAGTGGGACATAGTCGGGTATCTCGAGTGTCCAGATAGAAAAGGTTTTACAAGGGGACCGAGGGAGTCTGAACGGTATAGTTTCATTGCAGGTATCAAACCAGTATGATATAAGGAGGGTGCTGCCGCTTTCTAGTCTGTAGAGGGGATCTCAAGTTACTTCAATTTCATCATTGCATTTCCAGTGGATCAAGAACTGTCATTTGGTGCAATAGACCCCATCTTTGACTATCTCTTCGGTTTGCCCTTGCTCTTGTCTACTAGCTTGATAGCAACAGGCTATTTGGATAACGGTTTAAGGTTACATTGAAGGCAAAGGGGTTTAGTCTTAGGTAAATGTGAAGATGGCTGTGATTTATTCAAGGGTGGATTCCTGCAATCACTGGTAGGATTATGAGTTTGTAGTTGTTATGTCTGGCAGGTCCTTTCCTCACTTAGACGAGTCATAACTATAGTGCAAGTAGCTTATGGTTGCGTGGAATCTTATGGACACGGTGTGCTCACTTAAGAATCACTTTAGTATCGTTAGGGATGATTGGGGGTCCATCCTTGCTTTTGTTTTCTGCTGCAGGTCTGTTGGCGTAGTCAGGACGTCTTGAGGTCATCTCTGATAAGATGCTGGTTCATCATCATCTGGGAAGCTATCTTGTCTGCTGCTAGTACTGATGTGGAGAGAACTCAGACAATAGGTAGGAGGTTTAGTAGTCTGACAAAGGTGATTTCGAAGGTAGAGAGTTCTTTACTATCACTGGGAGCTGCATTAATTCTGGTTTGGACATTAGTTAAGTGGCGAATCTACTTGGCTCCTGAAAGATTAATATAGTTTCTAAGGCATTGGCGAACAGTTCTGATTCTGCGCTCAGTTAGTCCTTTGAGCTAGTAATAGTAAGCTGTAGCCATGTTAAGATTCACATTAAGATTGGCCTCAAGCTGTGTCCAAAAGCGTGAGGTAAACTTATGGTCTCTATCAGAGAAGAGAGAGGTAGGGAAACCATGAATGGAGAAGACTCACTCAATGGGATTGTGTGTTGTTAGGACCGCTGTGATGTTCTGGGAGACTCGTATAATGGTGGTAAAGTTACTGAATAGATCCAAGACATCCATGATGCGTTCCAGTTTGGAATCACTAAGGAAATAGTCCTACAAAGTCAATTGCAACAGATAAGAGAGGTTGTCAGGGAACAGGGAGGGGGGTGACTGATCCTTCAGGGACAAAGGTAGGTTTCTTGTGAGCTGACATAGGTGACATACGCGGACATAGTCAGTAAAACTTTTGGTTATCAAGAGCCAGTAGAAGTCTCTTGCAGCATATTCAAAGCCTTTCTAACAACTAATATGTGATGTTTGTTCTGGGTATTGTGTACAATTTTGTTTATGATGTTAGCACCTTGATACCTTCTCTCATTAGAGACATACGGACTGTCTCTACTGTCATCCTTCCCATGTCTGAGAAGAACTCCTGCATATAAGACCCAGTCAGGGTGAGCGATAGCCCTGGCAACTACAGCCGGGATGGGGTCATTCAGGGCTGGATATCTAGTGCAGGTGTACCACTTTCTTTTCAGGTAGTTGGTTAGCTGCAAACCGTGAAAGTCAAGCCGTGAAGAGGGCAGATCACAGAAGCAATCCTGATAATCGATAGGTGCTTCTGATCTAGTTAGATCCAATCCTTGGTCCAGTTCCCGTAATTCTCTTTCTTTTGTCTTATCAATAACTATAGGAAAAGTTGGGTAGCCATCATTATCATGCAGGGGAGGAGTAACCGCCCCTCTATATTCTGCTTTATGCTTGGGATAAGGAGGGGAAACAAAGTTAGAGGAAGAGTTGAGAGGGAAGGGTCTTGGAATATCACGAGAGCATGAGGGAAAGTATCCGGTAATCTTTAAATATATGTTCATCTGACTTTCGTCCCAGACACAGGCAGTCTAGGGCATGGCTATGTATCTAGTTGAGGTATGAATGTGGTCAAGTATATCGACTGACAGTTGAGGAGGGACAGTTGTGGGTGATGGACAGGTTCAAAAGGGTGCTAGTGCGGGTGATATTTCTAGAGAAGGTGACTGTAAGTGATTCCAATTGGGAGATAGAATTCTGAATGTGTTTATAACAGTGGGTAATAGCATCTGGATGCCATGGTTGGTCTATATTTCCTTGAGGATTGTTAATTCTCACTGCAAGGCCAGACAGTAGAGCTTTAGCTCGCTCAATATGTACTGTGGCTTGAGATGGCTCTTGAGGGATGCTGATATAGGAGGAGTCTCAATGATTTCACAAGCTTTAATGGCATTGGTTACAAGGTCACAGGTATCTGCTGCCTTGTCTATGGCTTGTGCAACAGTATATGTGTGGTGACTCGTTTCTCGGAAGCAAGAGGTGTTTAAACTGGTGCCTGGATGTGAATTCCACAAGGAGTGGTGTTCAGGAGTAAGAATGCGTAAAGGTACTCATAGAGTTAGAGTAGAGGAAGGGTTTTTGGTAAAGGCGATGTTGAGGTAGTGTCTTGATACACTATGTATGGCGGGGGAGGGGGTCTATTTAGGCTACTTCTGAGTAGGTTATTCAAGTATTTGGTCTTGTTGAGCTGGGATGTCTTCATTGATCCTTGATAGTTCATATGCAAGGACATTGTCTTTGCGGGGCCTGTGTATGATATCAAAATCATCAGATTGCAGGAACATACGCCATCTAGTTTGGCAGTAAGGTTGCACAGTCTCCTTTAGGAAAATGATAGTGCCTTGTTGTCAGATACAAACGTGAACTTGGTGCCATATAAAATCAGAAGTAATGCTAGAATGGTATCCACAGTCGCCAATGGTTCCAATTAATGGATAGGGTAGTGTTGATAACATGTTGCAAACTTTCTGCACTGTAATGTTGCATGATTTGCTTTCTCTGAGAAGCGTCCATGGCCAACCTGTGCTCATGATCCTGTCTTAGAAGCATCAGTATTGAGTTATATTGGGTTAGCTGATATCTTATATAAGATGGGGCAGAGTGGAATTGTATACTTGGCTATGGGCTTAACCCGTTTGAAGGCTTCCTCATGCAGTAGTGGCCAATCCAGCACCTTTTCTCAAATTAGGTCCAAGAGGAGGTCAGTGGTAGAGGCAAGGTGTTTGAGGATTTGTGCATGTTATATCACCACTCCAATAAAAGTTGGAACTCATTTTTAGATACTGGTGTGTGCCAGTCTTGGATGGATTTAATAATTTCTAGGTTTGAATGTATTGCTCTTTCATCAATAACTTGTTGTGGGAGAGAGAGCTTGGTGGTAAAGAAGTTGTACTTTACTGATTATGCTTTGCTATATTGCTGCTTTATCCTCTCTCAGACTGATCTGATTTGTGAAATATAGTCCTCCACAGTTTTCTGAGTAAATGCTAATATCATCCATGTATGCCCAAATGAACATTCCAATAAATCTAACTAGGACAAACTCTATAACCCTGATGGCTGTAGCAGGGGCATTGGCATCTCCCTGTAGCATAAGACTGGATGCAATGGATCCAAAGGGTGTCTTGATGGTGTTGTATTTCTCATCCATAGGAAGAACTCGAATTTGGAAGTACCAATTTGCCTGGTCTAGAGTGTAACTGAATTTTGCTCTGGTAACTGTTATGAGTATCCTGGCTAGGTTGGGAATCGCTACATAGTCCTGGATAGTAATATCATTTTTGGATACAAGGTCAGCAAGAAGTCAGATTTTACTATTGGGTTTCATCTTTAGGAATATGTTGATAGGATTGTGTGACTCGCTTGGGTAGATGATTCCTTTTACTTTTCAGAGTTTGATTAATGCTCTTTATGCGATCATTATCTTGTCCAGGAAGGGGAAGAATCTCAGATTGTGGCCAAAAATTATATTCTTCAGCTGTATGAGGTAGTTGAAATCCTACAAGGGTGGTATTACTGCTCTCTGCTGGTCAGGGAATACTATAGGAAAGTCGGAAATAAAGTGAGTGGCATCTGCTTCATTCATGGCTGAATATTGTGGTTATGTTGCTGACTTGCAGGTTGAGGTAATTCCTTTGTCAAGGAAGGTCATAATAGATTGTCCAAATTATATTCTTGTATGGTAAGTGTTAAGGTATGACATTCCTAGCAAGATAAAATAGTTGTCCAGAGAAGACACTAGGGCTTAAGAGATATTGCCGCTTACCTTGTCAATCTGTCTGTTAGGCGAAGCTACATAGTTAATTGCAGAGTGAGATCCTTTAACTGGCATCTTCAAGTATATCGGAGTATCGAGATCTCTGGTAGGAATTTGCCAGATATTGACAAACTTACCTGATATCAAGTGGTCTCCCATGGTTCCTGTATCAAATACTGTCTTTGCTTCATGGCCCTTGAGAGTGATGTATGCTTGGAGAGCTTGCTATTGAGTTCCACTAGGTCCTTCATGGTTTGTGGTAACTGTGACTGATTCTTTGCTTAGTGATCATCGCCCTGGGTCTGGTATGTTCTTCTAACTTTCTGGGGTCCATGGGATCCGCCAAAGCCTCCATTTTCTTGCTTCCGAGATGTCCTATGCTTCTTCTTTTCAAAGCAGGTATCAGAGTAGTGTCCTTGTTTTCCTCAATAGTAACAGCTATTATGTCTCCTGCGTCGAGGTTAGGCACACCGAAATACCCTGTGGACTACATGCCACCTATGGTGAAACGGCCATGAGTCTAAACCTCCATACAGCATTACCACCTTTGCGCTGCGGCGTTTGACCTACGAGTAAATACATACGCCTTGTGGAGTTGCTGGTTTACATACAAAAATAAATTATTGGAACACCTCTTGTAACCCGGTTTATATGATCACTATCCGTCAGTCCCGATGCTGACTACGGGGTATATATGAGGACCTATCAGCTACCACTGTGATAAAGAACCAAGCGACTTCGTTAAGAACCCTCAGAGTTACAGTCCTTTGAACACAGTAGGACAATAAGATGAAAGTGGGCCCTCTGGGGCGGTAATGCAAAGTCTATCTCTCATGTTATAGCGGATAGTCCCAAATCCGAAATCAATGAGGTTCAAAGCTTCAGAGATGCTATAGCAACATGTAGATAAGAAGAGGCAGTCGTAGATGAACTGCTATTTAACTGATTGTCAATCCTTGTCCTCTGGAATACTAGCTACAGGACCTGCTAACCTGTGACCAAGTAGTATTGGTAAACTACTAAACTGTCACCTTGGTGTTCTGGGAAACAATTGGCAAGTTCCAAACATGGTGGTCATAGTTCGAACAGCCGAATGGAGGCTACCATCTCAGACCAAGTAGGGGACTACCCCCTCAAATCAAGAGGAGGTCTGATCACGCCATTAGCGGTGCGGGCAAAAAAGATTTCAGTGTCAAATGGGGTTTGCTCTTGGTTAAGGATAGAGGCTAAGAGCAATGAGATACTTGTTTATATGTACACCCTATGTATTTACTCAAAACGCAGAAGGAGGATAGAAATATAGAAGTGCCTCACAAGCTTTACCCATCATCGAGCAACGGAGAAGAGATCTTATCAATTTTATGAGTTTTATTCAAACCATTATTGTCACCCAACGAGCCATCCTATACCATCTCTGTTTATAGAGAAAAGATTATAAGCCATGTCCGATTCTCTTACCCTTAGAATCGACTACCCTGAAAGGTATATTGATATTTCTTCAGGTTATCAAAGCTCCATATATTAATCCAAGACATCGCGACATCATACCTGAGGAATCACAATAGCTTATTGTTGAATACACCCTACACGACAAGTCAAATCTAGAACCGCGTACTGACCACTTTATCTCCTCTTTTGATAGCCTCTTTTACAACTCCATTCTGGAGATTCTGTTACGACTAAACTTGTACGAAAACTACTGGTTCTCCAATCCTAACTCGTCCCTACACTACAGCATTTCTTGGAAATCAATGAAAAACGACTCTGGTCATCCTTCAGGTGGAACCCGGTCATTGACAATAACACCGAGGGAAGTGGAACCTCCACCTCCTTGTCCTCAATTATATCCTTTACAGCGCCTATTTAGCGATAAGGAAAATACAAACTCTCCTCCTAAACACTGCCCTTTAGACAACTGACTGTAGATCTGGAAAAGCCCAGGTCTTATATCGAAGAAGTATCACTTGTGGGAAGAGATCATGCACCGGGACGCTCCGGATCGCCATTGGCTCACCACAGCGTCTCACTTGCCTGTGGAGTGTGAAAGTTATCCTTAAGCATACGCTAAAGTACCCCTAGACCTCCAGACGCAAGAAACCCAGCCTTAGAAAAATTGGCAGAACACATAGAACAAGCTAGAAGCTATTTTGTGAGTAATGTACTGGACTCGCAGGACTATCCTCATCAAGCAGACAATGATCTGTCCACTCAAAGGCAGGTTCAGGCGGTCCAACATCAGGACTATGGACACCGAATTGCCCGCATTAAACAGATTATGGATAAAGAACTAAAACAGTTTCACACTATGTTAGAAATGCTGGTGGCAGAAATAATCTCTCTGCAAACAGCCACAACTGAGCAGCAGGAGGCAAAGTTAAAAGCTCAAGAACAACGGGCTACACACCAGGAATCAGTCAATACTCACCTTCACACAAACATTAGTGCAGCAGGGCAGGAATGGCTTTAGCGAGAACGGCAGTTAGAAGAAATCCTTGCCCGCTAAAGAGCTGAACATCTGCAAAGGCCTGTAATGCCGCAGGAAAAACATGAGCCTCCCAGAGGCCGGTTAAGCGAACTCCATCAGCGCTAGGAAAAAGAATGCGTGTAAAGAAAAGGTTATGTCAAGCGACAAAATGCTCTTAGACTAGATGGCATGCATGTTGGCACATATAACAGCAACAGTCAGGCAATAAAAAGTTGCTCGTAACCAACACAGTGTTTCGGAAACAGTGCAACAGTAACCAGTACAAAATCCATTGTTTGAAAAGTTAACAACCGCAATTGGTAGTGCAGAATTCCGCATTATTCCCTCATGAGACAAGGGAAAAGGTGTCGATTATGGATATGGGAAAAATGATGGTGGAAAAGGACCACCACCATGTCCACCGGGGAATACACCCAACCTTCTAGATGAAAACCCTAGCTTTATAGGTTAAGGTAGACCCTCTCAACGAGGTCGCGAGCCATTACCAAGACGCTTAACAGGTTGGCAGTTCGAATCCGAAGTAGATACATGGGTGGACCGACTGGGGTATGCATTGCCTGTACCAACCGCCAGCATGGGCATCCACTATTCAAGTTTGAAAATAAGCCTACATAGGATTTGCTAATATGTTTATTAAATTATTAGGACTAAAGTGAGGGAAACCCATTGTAAAGGGAAAATGATGAAGACCGTATCAAATATGTACTAGGTCGAATGGACTGATCCAAGGTAGCTACCATTGCAGTACCTTATAATACCAGAAGAAAATGCCGGGGGACCTGGGATACCCAAAACATAAAGGCAATAACTTTCGGGTTAACCTTCAAAGCAAAGTAATGAAATGATTCACTGTGTTTCATTATATGTAAAAAGCCTTAACCGAAATGGAGCAGGTTCGCTGGACCAGAGACTGAGAGAAATATCTCCTGATCAGAGAGAACTATAACATGGAGGCAGAGGTATCAGTTATCGCTTGGAGAACCCTAATCTAGTCGTAAATCCGGATTGCAGCTATATATATGCTATCCTATGGGAATCATAATTTGGATAGTGAGTGGATCAAGGCAGTCAGCAGCGTGATCAAGGGTCAAAAATCAACAATGAACAACAAGGACTCGTTTGGAAAAATAACCTGCGAAATGTGATTTCTAGAAGAGAAAACAGGAAGCAGAATTCAAGTTATTTTAAGACCAGGGCTGGAAACAAAAGGCGAAAAAATATACGGTAGCTGAAAAAGAGCTATAGAAATTGAAAAAACAAGTGCAGAAAGGGAAAAACAACCCCAGTGAAGGAAAGGTTAAGCATAGACCATGTGAGGGCTCAGCGAGGCGGCACCCTCAGTGACGCATGGCATGGCTTGGCTTGCCGCTTTAATTGGGATCATTGTGACATAGATGGGTGATAGGAAGGAGAAACGATTTTTTCTATACTAGAGCATAATGCGGCGAGGTTTTGCCGCTAAGCTGCGCCAGGACTGGTTGAGGGTGCCGCCTCGCTGAGCCCTCACATGGTCTACAAATTGGAACGAAGGTCATAAAGGAATCCCAAAGGAGAAAATTGTGGAAATGCAAATGGCCAATTAATGCATTCGATATACCTTGGCAAACCTTACTTGCAAACCGTGTGGGAAACTGGTCCAAGTATCAGTAATAAGACCAGGGAATCATGCAGTCTCCTATAAAAGACCTCAGGCAGGTAATACCGTTAAGGGGCTAATGGGGCCAGCACCATGAGTTAACCAAGTCAACCAACCCCATATATGGGAACTAGATGACCTCAATGAAACATAAACAGCATTTAGGGCACCAGCAGCAACAGTGACTAGGTACTCGGTTAAAGACCTCAAAACGAATCTGAAAACAATAAGAGGCCTCAACTTCCGCAAGGTCCTACCAGCAGGTATTCCATACTTCTCCGTGGGAAACACCAAGACAAGCGCGAATGAGGAAAAGCAATCCTGACCTATGAGTGTAACGCTGACCTAAGAATGACAGGCGAGTAAGGAGCGATTAACTAGTTGGGCTGCTCATTGTAGTCAGGTACGGACTCCTAGAACCTAAATCTCCAAAAGCACACGGCGGAGCACAACATTTAGTGTATATCGGACCTCTATACAGAAGATTCTCAATTACACTCACGTTTTTCTAAAGCCCTAAATCCTCTACAGAGCTCTAAGGGATAGTGGACAGACCAGCCCTGACCAGGGACTTCCTAAGAATAACAAGGGGTAATAAGTCCATCCTGGATCATGAGACAGCTTCCAGGAATGCAAATATATAACGGTTCGGCTGGATAATGAAATAGTTGAACCAATTGAACAGGATTCCAGATATCAAGAAAAATGAATTGGAAGAAAATGAGAAATTACGGCCAGCCCTGCACAGGCAAAATGCAGTGGGAGAAATCTGTTCTGAACCTGGACTCTGGCTTTGTGGACAGGATAGGCATGATAGACTCAAGCGGGAATCAAGGCGATTCCCGAAGAAACCTGATGGTACAAGAAAGCAGACTAAAACCTAATGATATGAGTTCGCGTACAGTTAGGCAAAGGCAGGTTTATGGGATTCCTACGGCCATGGGTAAAGTCCGCCAGTAGTGGGCTGCCCAATAGACCAAAGAAGGAGAGTTTAGGTTCTCTGACGACGCTTAAGTAGCCAAAACTGTTTAGTCCTGGTAAAAAATACCTATAGTTAATATTTCAACTGGTTCCAACACTGTTGAAATAACACCCTGAACAATGTTCGATAGGGGGAGAACAAGAAAAGCAAAGTAGATGCCGCTGAGCGTCAACATCACTCCGGTCCTGAAAGGAGGTTAACTCTTCCAGCAAATGGGAAAAGAATTGACCTACATGCAATAATAGACTCCAGGTCCTATATCTCTCTTATGTACCAAAGACTGGTAAACCACTGCCAAATTCCGATCACTCCCTTGTATAAAGACAAAACATCCTCATGTTTGAAGGTAAACTAATGATGGGAGGGGGAAAACATTCTACTCATCCGATCCTATTTTAAATAGGACCCAATTCTCACTAATCTCACATGATTGGTGAAATCGCATCAGGTGGGAAACCTTATTTCATCATTCCTATCGGCTGGTGGCATCAGGAACACCCTATTACCACCCTTGAAGAAGAATGGAAATGGCCCTTCAATGAAACAAAATATCAAAGTCATATGCAGGATCAGAACATCGAAGAAACCTTGAAGTGGGATGAAACAGGGGCTTATGACCCGGATGCCAGATACGGGGCAAGAATAGAAATGTGACCAAAAGAGACAGAGGCAGGAAAACAGTAACCACTCCTGGTGATCCCAGTTGAAAATCACTAGTTCAAAAAGGTGTTCACCTTAGAAACTGTACAATGGCTCGCGGGCTAGAAAACCTTTGACTATGCGATTCAACAAGTACGTGGTGAAATTCCACTCTGGGGGTAAATCGATCCAATGTCACCCTACATGCAGGCTTTGGATAGTAAATACTTGTAAAAAATAAAAGCCCTAGGAAAGACAACAGGAGCAAGTCTGCAGCTGGGGTCCCTATGCTTGTAGAGTCACAAACCAGATATTTCCTTAAGGATATGCGTAGATTACTGACAGCTGAATAAATTAACAATCTTAAACAAAAAATTCTCTTCCTTTCATGACTAAACTTGGCGACAGTGTGGCAGTGGCAAAGAGCTTCACAAAGCACAATTTACAAGATAGAGACTACCTTCTGCAAATAAAAGTAGCAGATGAATGGAAAATAGCTTTCTAAACCCGGTATAGGTACTTTGTACACATAGTAATGCCATTCAGACTAGTAAACATACCAGTATATTTCCAAGCCATGATGAACAAATTCTTTGTCAATTCTTGGATCATGGGGTAGTGGTATACCTGAATAATATTCTCATCTATTCTAGGACAATAAAGGAGCATATCGAATTGGTAGAACAAGTACTGGCCTGTTTGCATGAAAACGACGAGGTACCGTTAACCAAGAAGGCAGTTTTGCATTTTGACAAAGTGGTAATTCTAGGATACATTGGCAGTCAACAGCGTAACCATGAGTGAAAGATAGATGTAGAGTATAAAAATCTAGAGGGCACCAATCACTGTTAAAGAGGTGTAATTCTTCTTTGGGTTTGCAAACTTTTACCACAGTTTCATAAATGATTTCTGCAAACTCTGCAAATCAATAACGCAACCCTTAAAGGAAGACCCCTAATCATTTAACAGTGGCCCTGAACAGGAGGCAGTGTTTGAAGGGCTTAAATACAGACTCAATACCGCCCTAATACTATTCCATTTCTACATACCACCAGGGACCATGGTACAAACAGATGCTAATGATTAGGCGCTAGGATGTGTTTTGTACCATTTCAAGGACACAAACCTCTACCTGGTAGCTTTCCAATTAAGGAAATGGAGCAACGCAAAAAGGAATTACAAGATCCATAACAAGAAATTGGTGGCTGTACGGGAAGCGTGGAAAGAAGGGAAGCAATACTTGGTGTGAACAGAATGTCTGGTAACGGTATAAACTGACAACCAATATTTGCAAAACCTAGTAACCAGCGCAGTGTAGAACCCATGGCAGATCCGATCAGCACAGCAACTGGCTAATTCCAATTTCCAGATTGTTTACACACCAGGTAAGAGAGCAGGGACACCTGATGCTATATTCAGAGGGTCGGAGTACTGTCCCTTGGAGGAACTTGTGAATAGTGCACCGTCAATACTCAAACCAACATACTTCCAAATTTCGTGTCTATACATAAACGTCCCGGTGGAAAAACTAGGAATCTATCCAGCCACCAACCAAATACCTGATGCCCAGAGAGCAAAAGTACTTTATACGAAGACGAGAATGCCAAAGCAAGGCTCACGAATGGCTGCTGGTTATGACAATTACAGTAACAAGGACTTCATTATTCCATCTACAAGTCAGTTCCTGATGTAGACCGGAATTGTAATTAGTCTCTAGTAGGCACCTATGCTCGCCTTACCCCTGGAGCAGTTTAGCAGCAAAGCATAGAATTAGTATTCGAGGGCTTGTAATTGATGCTGATTATAGAGGAGAAATCAAAATCATAAGGAGGAACCATGGAGAACATGACTGCCTAGTGGGAGAATGTGTCCAAATAGTGCCAATAGTGATTGATAATATCAACGGCGGGTATGCAAGGAAGTCAATAACCCTGAATCAACAGATCATGATAACACAGGTTCTGGCAGCTCTAAACATTCCCCTAGCAGGTCAATAGTGGAAAAATACTCACTAGTTGTCGTGGACCAACTGCACAACAAACAAAAAATGAGCACTTTGATGAGTATGACTGGGAAAACCAAACCAGAATGTTGCAAACAACTTGTATCATGTCAAATGCTATAGTATCAAAAGAGGATATCCAGAAATATATCCTGCAGCTATTGCTAAACATCAGGCAGGTAGCCACTGCAAACCGCGACTATCAGTAACGCAAAAGGTGTTCAAGGTGTTGAGAAGAACAGGCAAGCCATTACTGGTCAACAGGACCCTGGTCGTGGTACGACTGGACTATAAGAACCGCTTACATTTCAGAGATGATGAAGGATTACAGACGAGATTGCTAAAGGCTGTCATGACTCCAGAGTAGCAGGGCACTTCGGACAAGAAAACACCCAGGAAATTGTTTTACCAGATTTCTTTTGGAAAAATATCACAAGTAGGATAAGCAATTATCTACGGTCTTGTGATGAATGCCAATACATAAATCTCCACGATATGAAAGATATGGTCTAAAACAGCCCCCCGAAGTACCATAAGCCACCTGGACCTAGATATCCACAGATTTTATAACACAATTACCTGACTCCCAAGGGAGATCTCAAAAAATAGTAGTAGTGGATCAATTTACCAAATAGGCCCCTAAAATTGGACTGGAAGGGAATGCAACGGCAAAGAACACTGCCAATAAATTCTTAAGAGAGGTTTGGAAGCTGCAGGGTCTTCCAACAGAGATTGTTAGTGATATGAATGCAAAGTTCACAGAGGAATTCTAGGAATCTCTTTGCAAAAGCCTCTGAATCAAGAGAACAAGTCAACTGCATACAACCCTCAAACTCTGTAACAAACCAAAAGAACGAACCAAGTGCTGGAAGGCTACTGGAGGAATTTTGTCAATTACCATAAAAATGATTGGTATGAGCTTATATCCTGAGCAGAGCTTGCCTACAACAACTCGCACACTAATGCCTGTAGGCTCTCCTCATTTTACGCCAAATATGGATTCTATCTGCAGTCCAGGTTGATGAAATAACGCGAAGTCCAAAATCCAGGATCACAGATATATACCCACTGGATGAAGACAATACACCAACAAGCAAGGGAAGCATTAGATTACACCTGTGAAAATATCAACAAATATTACCATTGGTAGGCAAGACAACAACCTGACATTAAAATCTGAGATCAGGTTATGCTGAATACTAAGAATATAATGACCATGAGGCCGTCCAAAAATGGTAGTCCGAAGTTCTATGGCGCTTTCAAAGAGTTAAACATATAAAGAGATCACATCTTTATACTGAAATTTCCCCGTGATAGAAGATTAATCCAAATTTTTCTTGTATCCTACTTGGAAGCCAGCCACATATCATGTAGGCCAGCAAGGAGTGAACCATGCCGCGATCTAGAAGAAATTGATCCAGATTTGGAGTGGGAGGTAAAAGTGATTGAGAAGATTGGAATAATCTCGTACAAATGACGAGACAGTCTACGCAACAGACAAATGCATGAGTTACACTATTTTGTCAAATAGGCAGAATTCTCAGAGGGCGAGAACACCTGGGTACCAGGTGAACATTTTGGACATGCTAGAGAAATGGTGGAAAATGTTTCATAGAGAGAATCTAGAAATGCCATCAATGGCAGAAGTTGAATGATGATGAAAATGTTTTCCTAGCGTAGAGCAGCAAACAAGGCAGATATTTCACCCTAACACATCTAGTTTATAAAGGAATAATCTACTAGGCTAATCGTTAATTTTTGTTTTGAGTTTTTTCAGAAAGAAGAAAACTCTTATCCAGAGTCATTCAAGATGAAACCAGGGAGGAAGAAGCTTGTGTTAGGCACACCGAACTCCCAATAGCACTATGTGCCACCTAAGGGACTAAGGTCAGGAGTCGAACCTCTACGGATTGTTACCATACTCCAGCTCTGTGGTTCGCCCTGGTAGTCAACACTAGCGCCTTGTGGAGTTGCTCGTTCAGACACAAAAACACATTTTTGGAACACCTCCTGGAACTCGCTATACGTCTTCCGGTCTGTCTTGCCAGAAACTTTAACCGTGGTGTATATGTCAGGACCTCTGTGGCTACAACTGGAAAAAGGAAGCAAGCGAATTCGTTGAGAACAGGCGGAGTTACAGCCCTTTGAAGTCCGCAGAACAATATAATGCACTTGGGGGCTCAGAGGTGGTAATGGACAGGCTATCTCAGATGTTATAGAGGATTGTCCTGATTCCCAAATCAATGCCTATTAAGGGTTCAAAGAGCCTATGGGAACATTTTAATAAGGAGAGGCAGGGGAAAAAGAACTAGTATAGGAGTGATCGTCAAGACTTGTAATCTAAAATGCGACCTGCAGGACGGTTTACCAGGGACGAAAAACAATATTTGTCAACAATCAAGCTGGCCTCTTGGCGTTCTGGAAACTATTGGCACGTTCGAAACAGGACAGTAGTAGTTCGAACAGTAGAGCACAGGCTGCCATCTGCAATCGATAACGTTGGCACCCATAGAGAGAAAGAAGTGCTGTGATCACCCCATTAACTGTGCCGGGAAGAAGCATTAAATGGTCAAAGGTGGTTCATGCTTGGTTTTGGATGGAGGAAAATAGGGACCAGATACTGGTTTATATGTAAACCCTTGGTGGTCTATGAAGACTCTGACGTGGGATATAAATATCGCAGTGCCTCTCTAGCTTTATCCATCATCAAGCAACGGAAAAGAGATCTTATCAAGATCATAAGTTTTACTCAAACCATCTCTATCACCTCACAAGACTTCCTAGACAATCTCCCTTTACAATGAAAAGATTATAATCCTGGTCCAATTCGCTTGCCCTTTAAATTCACTACACTTAACAGCTAATCCTTCTCAGCCCGGGATACACTTCGATACAGAAAGGTGTTCTAAGAGAATTTTAGTTAATTTGTCTGGGTGCGGTTCCGTAGTCTCTAGGGTCCTTGTTGGGAAACTGCATAGGAGGTTGCATTTCCATGATGACTTCCATAGAGTCCCTCAGAGTTGGAAATTGCATCTTGCTTTTCTGCTAATTCCACTAGCTGGTTAATGGAGGTATCAGAAGTGATATGAAGTTTCACTTCTAACATGTGTTTGATAGCTATACCAACCAAATGTCTCTAGTTGGCCGAATAGTCTGAAATTGGTCCCAGGACAACACTTTCTCTCAAGGTTTAAAGTCTTATTACAGTATTTGTAATCTTTGCTATTTGTCCACCAGTGGTTACCTTAACTTGTAGCCACCGTGCAATGAGAGGATCTGTGTATGTGGATAGAGTGAAACATGGCTCTAATTTCTATGTGAGTCCGGCAACTGTATGTTCTCCTTTGGATGCTACATATTGTGTGAATTTATCCTGGGCTTTTACTCTGCAATAGGCTCGATAGTGTTGCACAGCTTTAAGGGCATCGTCAGTTCTCCCAAAGCTGATGATATATCGATGCACAGTGTTGAACCAGTAGGTGATTCAAAATGAGTGTCCATCTTTTCCTTCTCCTGTAAATGTAAGAATGCCAGCAATTTAAGACGATTATTTCCATCTGGTGGGATTGACATGTTGATGGGTGCAGGGCTCAGATTGCTATGTGGACTAGGTCGACTTGGTGGTATTGGTTGACTTGGTCAATCGTCAAGTGCAGGGTTTGGTTCTCTGGGTTCTCTAGGTAGACTGGGTGGTGAAGGTGGCGAAGATGGGGTTGTGGTCATGGACTATCCTCTGGACTGGAAACTGATTCTGATTGTGAGCATGATTGTCTCTTGAATTAGACTACTTGGTCATGCTGTCTTTAGACTTGATCTTGGTCTTGGACTAGGGCTTAGGCTTGGCCTTAGTCTAGGGCTTGGTCTTGGGTATCTTGCTCGCTGTTGCTGCTATCTGATAAAGATAGTTCTGAATTATCAGAAAGTGGTCCAGGTAGGGGTACTGGCACTTGACTTTGTAGTCCTGAGGAGGATGCTACTGATCCTCTAGTGAAGTGTCTTGTGGTATCACTTGGAAGCGAAATGTTTACTAGCCAGGGTGGGCTGGTCTTGCCAGCAGTCCTATCAAGGCTTTTTTGGCAACAGGAAAGTGTACTAGCACTGCAGGTTCAAGGTAGGGGAAGGGTGATCATGTCCTCTGCTAAAGAACAAATGTATCCTTGGGTCTAGGTCAAAAAATGTAACCTACTCCCAGGTATCTTGAGAATGCCAAAGAGACTCTAAAGATAATATTAGGATGGTGGGAGAAGCACGATATATAGGTCTTCAATAGGAAAGGTTAAAGGTATGGAAGTAATACAGTGACCATTCAACTTGTAGTATTAAAGATAATAGTCCGGTAAGGCTTGAGAGTCCGAATCGTTAAGTGATTGAAGGCTCTTTAAATACAAAAGATTGTAGCCTGGAAAACATACCTAAAGAGCAAACATCCTGTCCAACAAGATGGTAACTGAGGCAGCATACCAAAGTATCAATATTCCGAAAAACGAGTGTTAAAAGAGAGAGCTGGGAGTTAACAAAACAAGTAATAGAATCCAACCAAGTAGGAACAAGTGATCGCTAATAGTATTAAAATCCAGTAGGTATATCAGGTGGATAGCGATACGCTAATGGGTAGAGGCAAGGAGAGACTAGTGATAAGTGAGACAAAGAAAGCATACCCTATTAGGAACTCATAACCAATTAGGAATGGACAAGCAAATAGTCCCACTTATCACGTATAAACCCAAATAAGTTATAATCAACATCAAGTCTGTAGTAATAGTAGAAACATAGTAGGATTCTGTTACAGTTATGCAGGCAATCAAACTATCATACCATCATGTAAAATCACCACTCAAGGACCCTTGAGTTACATTTATGCTAAGACGTTATATACCTTCATAGGACTTATTTAATAATCCGTCAGGCAATCTCCTGGTTCCTTTCTTTCATTACATTCAATCTATAACCTTGGATACTCATCGACCTAAGTACAATCCTAGTCTCTATATCTACCACTAACTGTGAAAAAGAATAGCTGTTGTACTATTATAGTATATGGGTGTTTACCCAACCCCTATTGCGTGCTGTACTCTGGGACTCTGTAGACCCATGGGCATACATTATGACCTTCCCGCCGGGTTAGAACTGGTAGAAGACTGTAAATATTATCGTATTTCTGTATTCAATAAGCTCATTAATGTTAGGTACAAATGACCTACCTGAGGACTAGATGACATCCAGGATCGGAAATAGCATGAGGCCCACCCTCCTAAGACAATGCTACTCCATCCACACATGGGTTTGCCCTGGGAGTCCACACAGGCCCCTTATACCATTACTTATTTACATAGAAAAACAAGCAAGTAGAGGACTTCTTGTAATATATATATATTGCCACAGTATTAGTCTAAAGTTAAAAGGTCATTTAGTGCATCTTGAGGTCTTGTGTTATACACCGTGGTCCAGCCTGGCTTTTGGTTGAATGAGATATTTTGTAGCAATTGAATTTGCATCTGTAAACCTTCCCGCAAGATGACAACTATGGCCCGAGCAAGGAATTATTACTCGACTTCCAAGAAGAGCACACTGTCTTTTAATTCCAGGTAGAACAGAAGATATTACTAAGTTGGATAAAGATTGATGAGCGATATTATTAGAGATGGTTATCAGAAGACTGAGGCTCCTGATGCTTGGCGACATGTCTAATGAACACCTCATATATAGTTAAGGGTCTACAGATCGGCAGACTCCTATTGGAAGTTAGGCTGCTATCATACTACTGATATTGGCAAGGTGACCAAAGATCAAAAATGGCATAGACTAAGTCCTCAGGGTCAAACGGGGTTTGCACTTATAAGCCACAGTAGAATGATCTTCGAAGTTGTAAACCAATGGGATCAAGGTCATAATGTATCAATACCTGTGCCGTCCTCAGTCTTACATAAGGCATAAAGCCACTGAGAAGAGATCTTATCAATATCATAAGTTTTAATTAAAGATCTTTACCACTTTACCTATAAGCCTTTCTAGACACTCTCAGTTTACAAAGAAAAGATTATAAGCCTAGTCCGATTCACTTGCACTTTCACTCGACTACCCTTAACAGTATAGTGATATTTCTCTCTGTTAATAAGCCTGAGTACATGACCTTCAGACATCTTGAACTCTTACACGAGCAATCATAAATGCTCATAGCGGAATCAACCCTGCTTGGCTAGTCTATTTTTATACCTCGTATACAAAACTATATTTTCCCAACCGAAACCATCCTTCACGACTCCCCATGGTGCTTGCATTCCTACCACATCACACCGAACCCTCTTGTATCACTAATCCAAAATTGGTACCTACAGCGCATGATTTCTCTAAGATCTACAAAGTATTTTACCCGCTATCATTCTGGTGGCACCTCCTATTTGAATATGTAAGTCAGGAAACTCTAACCTCATGTTTCATTTCTTCAAACATATCATTTACACTTTCCACTCTGCGATGCGGGAGATATCCTAACACCAACTAAACCATGTCATCTTGTCAATTGATTGTAGATATCAACAGACCCATATCTGGTATTGAAGAAGTTTCCCTAGTGTGAAGCCACCATGGACTAGGATACTCCAGATCGCTTTTGGCACTCCACCACCTATCACACCCACTCGCGTGAGAAAATCAGCTTCAGGGACTCATTCGAGTGCCTCAATACCTCCGGATGGCAAAAACCATGCCTTTGTAAAGTTGGTAGAACCTTTTAGGCCAGCCATTGGCTATTTCCTCTGTATTCTGCGTGAATCGGTCTACAATAGTCTCTTGGCCTACCATGAACCTTCTACTCAACCACAGATCCAGGTTCACCAACTTCAGCAGTATGCACACAATATCGCAGGGGGTGAACAAATCAATAGAGAAGAACTAAATCAGCTCCCCAAAGTGTTAGAGGTACTCGCTACAGAGACATTAACTGTCGAAATGGAAACAGCTTAAAGGTTAGAAGCAAAGTTACAACCTCATGAACAAGGGGCTACACACCAGGAGGTGGTAAGGACCCAACTTCATCTTAACATAGGTGCTACAGGGTAAAAATCTTGTGGTTGAGATCGCCAGTTGGAAGAAGCCCTAACCAGGCAAATTGCTGTCCATTTACGGACACAGGTTGCAATCGACACGCTACATGAGCTGAGTAAATTGGAGTTAAGAGAACTTCACCAGTAATTTGATAAAGAATACATAAAAAAGAAAAGCTAATGACAAAAGGCAAAATGCAGTGTGAAACCAAATGAGTGGTCAGTTGACACGAATAAGCAATGCCGTCATACTACATCAAGTTTTTAGAAACCCAATTGGTATATGGGAAACAGATGAACCACTGCCAGTATAAAAGCATTTGTTGAAAAAACGGACTATAGCTGAAGGAATGGAGGAATTTCCCTTTATTGCATCCAGAGATTAGGGAAAAGGGAGTAGAAAATTGGAGAAGGGAATGGAAATAGTGGAAATGGACGACCTCAGCCACTGCCAGCGAATGCACATTTCTCTGGACAGAAAGGGCGGCCTTGAAAAATGGTAGTGGCCCCTCCAGACAACTAGGCAATGCAACATGTGGAGCTTTTCCAGGTTAAAAAGTTTGAACCTGAGGATGATGTCTAGGTAGAAGGACTGAGTCAAGCGGTAGCCCACACTAACAGAGGGCAGGTGTACCCACCATTCATATTTGACAAGATGGCTACTTAGATATATGAGTATAGTTATTAAATTGCGAGGACTACTTCACAAGAAACCCATGGCAATGGGAGGATGATGAAGAGCACATCAATTATGCATTAGGAAGAATCAAAAAAGTATGGTGTGGCTCCCGTTGCGGTAACTTATTGTAAGAAAATGACAGGGAACATCAGATTGTCGAAACATTACTCCGGTGATATTTTGGTTGCGTTTTACGCTGATGTTATAAAATGATTCTACGTACTTCATAAGGCTCTTAAATCCTTAGCCAGGTGGAGAAGGTCCTGTATACAGGAGACATAGAGAAATATCTCCTTAACATGGAAAACCATATCATAGAGGCAGAATTGTCTGGCATTGCTTGGAGAATCCTAATATAGCACGAACTCCCTATTGAAGCCTTGTGTAAGCTATTATTTTATGAGAATCATAAATATGGACATTGAATGGAGAAAGGCAGTGCGTAGTATTACAAAGGTACAAGAATCGTCCCTGGAACAACCACGGTTCTTACAAAAATACGACCTGCGGAAATGTGATGCTTGAGCAGGAAACAAGAGTTGGAATTTAAGTCTTGCAAAACCACTGCTGGTAATAAACAAATACAAAAATACAAAACCTCTGACAAAGCTACATACAGGTGGAAGAAACTAGTTGAAAAAATTGAACAAAGCCCGCGCTAAAGGAAAGGTTGCCCACGCCAATGGGGTTGAAGCTCTTAACAGAATAACTAATGACAAAATTGAAGAGCGCAAGAAAGACAATCAATGCGGATGTTGCACTTTGGCCAACCATGCATATAAGTTCTGTATAACACTGGCCTACCTATCGGTTTTAGGAAAACGACGGGGAAATGTCAAACCCCGTATCGAAGATCCCCAGCAACAATAACGCTAAAGGGACAAACAGGATCCACAAACAGGGTGTAGAAAGTCAATTGCCCAGAATGTGTGAACAAAATAACATTGATGAATCCTAAATAGGTTTGAGGGAAGGGGCAGCAACAGCGAGATGGTACTCGCTTGCGGACCCCTTACCGAAACTGAAATCAACAAAGGCACAAGACAAGTGGCACATCCTAATAGCAGGTTTTGCGTGCTTTACTCATGGAATCTCAAAGCCAACAGAGATTAACGAAAAGCAAGACGGACCTAGGTGAGTAATTCAGACCTAAGAATCATTTGGGAACTAGTAAATCTATACTTGGATCACCCCTTGTAGTATTCTGGGCCTAGCTCGAGGATCTTTAAACTCAAAATCCGGTAAGCAGTTTATTTGATATGGTTAATATTGGACGGCAATACACAAGACGGTCTATTAAACCCACGTTCTTACAAAGCGCCAAAACCCAAATCAAGCGTGAAGGAAGTTTGGACAGAGCAGTGTCGACCCGGGGCCCTTTAGGAATGATAAGGGGTAACAAGTCTAGCATGGATGATGTGTATCCTTCCTGGAGTGAAGAATCATAACGGATCAGCTGGACAACCGAATATTTCAAAAAACACAGATTAGGATTCCTAACCCAATTAAAACAGAAGTTGGAAGGGAACATGAGAAACTATGGCTACCAAGGACATACGCCCAATAGAGTAGGGTATATCCGCCCCAAACCTGGACTTCACCTTTGTAGACAGATCAAAAACGATAGACACATATCTTAATCCAGGTGATAAGCCAAGAATCCCCAGAGACAAAAAAGGTTATTATCACCTAAGGATATGAGTTTGGCTCCAGTTGAACAAAGGCATGTGCCAGTGTAAATAACAGTGGTATGAGAACTCTGCAGCAAGGGGTAAAGACTGCTGGTATAGGGCTACCCATTAAACCAAAGGCAAAGGTTACAGTTTGACTGTAAAGGCTTTAATAGCCGAAACCGTGGAGGCATGGTAACACGCATCCTAGTTACTACAACCACGAAATTTTCATAACAAAGAGCTGCACAGGCCCTAAGAGGCCAAAAAAAACAATAAAAACAGAAGCACCCTCCCTGCCCTATTATTCTGGTGTAGAAGGCAGGGCAGGAGGATAGTAAAAATAAATAGGGATGGGATCCAGCTTCAGCTGCTATTAGACTCAGGATCAATTATTTGTCTAATTAACTAAGAACGAGATAACAAACAGTTAAGGGTAGTCGATTCTAAGGGCAAGCGAATCGAACTAGGCTTAAATCTTTTTTTGTAAACGGAGATTGTCTAGGAAGGCTCGTTGTTAAAGATTTTTGAGTAAAAACTTATGATATTGATAAAATCTCTTCTCCGTTGCTTGATGATGGCTAAAGCTCCATAGGCACTTCGATATTTATACCCCACGTCTGAGTCTTCGCGGACAACAACTAGTTTCTATATAAGCAGGTATTTTTTTTCTAACTCTCGTCTCTTAATTTGAGAGCGAACCCGCTTTGACCATGAAACTTTCTCTTCCGCCCACACAGCTAATGGTATGATTAGAGATCCCAACTTCTTTAAGGTTGTGGAACCACTTAGTCAGAGTTGTCAACCTTCTTTCAGGTGTTAAAATATGTCCGCCTATTTTGGAACGTACTAATAACTTTTAAGAACTCCAAGAGGCCAGCTTGGTTGTTGGCCGAGTCTGCTTCATGCCGTCTTATCCGGCTCTGCAGCTGGCTTTCTGCATAACTAGTGTTCATGATTGAGCCAATACCTTTTCGTCTTCACTGCCTCGCCTTATCAACTTTTTCCGACAGGTTCGTTGATCTTATAGGCATCACGGGGGCGTCTGCGTACTCTTGTTGAGTGTCGGAGTAGCCTACTCCAATCGCGGATTCATACCCATCTACGACTACCTGGGCTCTCGTAACTTCAACAGGGTGGAATTCTGCGAGTTATTGACGGAATCGCTTCGTTCCACTTCCCAGACGTAGCCAGATAGGGCCTCTCATTTACCCTGCGGACAGGATCCTGTCGGTCAGCCGGCAACGACGTATACGGGGTTCAGAGGTTTGTTCCAATTACTCGTTTTCGATATTAGACGAGCAACTGCGCAAGGTGCCTCTGTCGACTCCCAGAGCGAACGCCAGGGCCACATGGGGGTAATTGCCTGTAGAGGTTCAGATTCATGCAGTTCCTCCTGAAAAGTCATGTAATCCTCTTGGTATTCGTTTGTGCCTAACACAAACATCACTAAAAATATCACATACACAGGCACAGAGCTTGGATTTATTAACCTTCCTAGGAACTAGAGCATCTAATGGGGGAAAACATTTTACAGATTCTGTACCATTAGATCTGGGAGCATGGGTTACCGGTATCATATTTCATACCAATTTGCCAAAGCCCGCAAATAGGACCTTATTATCATGTTTATATAGTAGCAACAGCGTATCCCAGGACACAGATTGAGAATGCGCAAAAATGGGGGTTTAATAATAAAAAAGTCTGAGTCATATGAATGATGAAGGCATAGAGCTGATAATTTTATGTGATAAAACTGTGGCATATGCCCTAGAAACCCTGTAGATTTGAAGAATTGAGGCAGATCTCCTACGCTACCAAGCGACAGGACTCGGTGAAATCCCTTTAGAATATCATGTCTTCAACAGGGATTTCTCAATGGAAACTGCTGAGAAACTAGAGGGGTGACACACTTTTGGCCAGAGGCTTTATTTAGTACCCAGTCAAGTACACAGCGTAGAACTGCCCTGGTGCCCGGTTTATCCTATATCGGCTGTCCTGGGATATTTGCTAAGATAATACTTGCAGAAATTTCCGGATAAGGGAAGGATGATGCAGAGTGAATCTCCTGTTGGGACACTAATTTTATTTGTCCCTAAACTTGACATTTCAATGACACTCTATGTGGATTACAAACAGTCCCATAATATAATGGTGGCAAACAAATACCCTGTTCCTCTGATGAGAGAACTCAGACGCCAGCTCGCCATGGCAAATATACTTACTAAACTGGACATCAAGGATTGTTATCACCGCAGGAGAATATAGGAAGGAAACAAGTGGAACATTGTATTTTGCACACAATACGGCCACTTTAAGTACAAAGTAAGGCCATCCGGGCTAGGAAACGCTCCTGCCATATTTCGGGCCATGATGCCCGAAATTCGGTGTTAAATATTGTTAAATATTTGATAATGGTGTGCTATTATACCTTGACGATATCATGATTTACTCCAAAACGGAGAAGTAACATCTTGAGTTCATCCCAAAAGTTCTTTCCTGATTGGAAGAATATGATCAAGTGCTATCCACTACTAATACAGTTTCTGCAGCGATAAGGTTCAGTTTTGGGTTACATTGTGGCAAACAATGGAGTTAGTATAAGTGCAAGAAAAATCAAACGCATTATCAATTGGAAGGCACCTAGATCAGTCCTATAGGTAATCGTGAGGCCTGCTCTCAAACACTGATCCATTATATTGTGTGTTTTGCAACCTGGACTAAGGGATGATTTTGGCCACTCAGGATGTTGGAGATGTCTTTAGAGGAGCAGGGCTTTTTGAACACGCTTGTGCCATATAAGTGGTAAATCATCCGCCCTTTGGGTGATAACAGGTTGCTTAATTTCAATACCTTTAGTTGATGTAGTTGGTTAACCGGGGGCATTTGTTGAAAGCACCACTGAACAGGGCTATTTTTTTAAGTTATCTTGATGGAAAATAATATATTACTTGACATAATCACTAGTCCAAACGTGAGGCTCTTTCCGCCAAGACTAATGTAATCCTGCCCCGCCAGTCCTGGGAGCTTCTTTCAACCTTACTCTCTCAATACCTAACGTAAGGAATGATAGAACTTTCAAAAGAAAATAAATGAGTACCGAATATCTACCTGGCTCGATACTGACATACATCTAGTAACAGTCAATACTTTCGTAAACTGCAGGGATTTATTCTTAGTCTTTTTAAGGCATCCTTTTTCTAATGACCCACCGCTGCTTCCACAATACTATGGTATAATTTCTCCTAGTGTAGTGCTAGAATCTTGAACTCTGTGGGCCTCCTGGGTATTGAGATACACATACTTGAAAACAGCAAAAGCCTAGTCCCTTATTATTCAGTTAAGGTGTAAATTAAGGTACAGTAGTCAAACAATGTTTACCACACCGGGTCAGTAGGTTTTGAGAGAAATTAACTCCTGTAAGAGGTGCTAGTATGGGTTAACGGTTAAACTATGGAGCCTAACATGTAATTTGGTATGGCTTTGGTATCTAAGGGAGACTTACTGGGAGGCCAACAGAGGAAGAGTACAAGTATCTAGTTTTAAGAGTGAAGGGAAACAAAAGGATTGCCGTTCAACCTGTATATTCATTATCTAAGCATCTCTCCCAACCCTGCCATCTCCTACCATCCAGTAGACATCTTTTAAATACATCAAATCTTTCTACCAAGAACTGTAGTTCGGGAAACCAGCTGCCACAATTATTACTGGTGAGTGTACAGTTACTGGAATCCTGTAACCCTGCCATAGCTATGGAAAGCTAGAGACTTTCCCACAACTCTGCCTCTATCCTACTACCGGTATACATGACCTGTTCCTACCAATGGAACTCCTGGGCCATGGTCCTGCCAATCGTCCAAAGCTTTCATTAAGCAAAGGGCAGGAATCAAGAGATTCCACTAGGCAATTCAGGTATAAAGGAATTCAAATCACAGTGTGTAATTTGACAAAGAAGAGGCTAACATGGGTCTTAATATAGGTACTGGAACATATATACATGTTATATTCCCCAAATCTGAACAAAACCTATCTTCTCCAAAGACTATAGGCCTCATGTCCACTCTCCCAAGGCCAGCATTCTATCATGATCATTGTGGAAGTAGATATCATCAGAGCTACAATGATATTCGTGATCATTACAGGGCTGTCAGAAATCTTTGGAGACTATAGTTCTAGCACAGGGAATTGTACAAACTTCTATAGGCTTCCAAGAGGTCCTGATATTGTGGAAGGTAATATTAGGTATTGATTCTGTAATCGTATTTTCTTTCTAATATGCTCCGATTATGTCTATTGAGTCCTCTAGATTCTGGATAGGTTCTATGCAATTGCCAGTCCTTGCATACCCTTTCCAGTGTACCAGTATTTCAACCCTGTTATTCTATTGGCGATAATCTAGTATCTGCTCTGCTTCTCATTCTTTGGCATTGTTGATCAGTATAGGTGCTGCACTATTAGTCCTCCTGGATGTAAACCTCTTTTGTAACAGAATCCGACTATATTTCCACTATTACTACTGACTTGATGTTGGTTATTAGTTATTTGGGTTTATACCAGATAAGCGCTACTATTTGGTTATAACTTCCTACTTGGTTTAAACTTCCTAACTGGTTATTCTTCGATTGTTTCCCTTATCACTACCACTTCTTGCCTCTACCCATTTGAGTATTGCTATCCTCCTGCTATACCTACTGGATTTGTATAGTATTAGTAAGTGCTTGTTCCTACTGGTTTGGATTCCATTACTTGTTTTATTAGCTCTATCCTGTAACTTTTAACCCTCTGTTTTCGGAATATGGTAACCTTGTTATGCTGCCTCTGTTAGCATGTTTGTTGGACTGGATGTGTAACGGGGGCACCGTATAGGAAGATGGAACCTAAGGTTGCGACCGCACCAAAAGACACAACGCAAAGTTCACAGAAGGTAAAGATAAAAATAATTGAATCAAATCATAAAACTTAATATCATTAAGCCAGAGCTTCATTCAATTCAAGTCTTCTCGAGAGGATAGTTCGTTATCAGAGTAGAGTGCCGTTCGCGTTAACTTAAGTAGAATTATAAAGCCAACGACACCAATCCCTACTCCGACCGTGAAGAGAGCTCCCTTCTCCACTCAGGGATCATCTGACACATGGCCCTTCCGTAATTAACTTCAGGGCCTGTGGATCGCTCAGGTAAGTTGAGTCCGTTCAATCATAAAGGTTTTCTGCTATGCAGTTTGATTATGCCTGCAGGAGAGAAAAACCTTTCCGATCGCCGTCTTGTCAATGGCCAACTGAGAATCCGATTTTGGACCCAAACCTAGGTATGAGACTCAGTAGCCCTATGGCTTTTTCCGCCTATGCAAGCACTGCAGTCAACTGTGTCTACTTGGCCTATCGGCCGCTTTTCTTGTGACTGCATAGCTCTCCCAGTAAGTGTCTTTACTGAGTTGGCTAAATAGGCGCTACCTATAGCCAACCGTTCAGGGATCACCTTAGCCGTGATAAGACTGAATGCCTCTTAGAGTGCTGTAACGTCCCTCAGTAATGTTATAGCGCCTGGGGTATTGTTGTGTAAGTAGTAGAGTTTTATCAGGACAAACTTCCGTTTATTCCCGACTCTCAGATAGCTATTTCGGGGGACCCCCATACCTCCCATAAGGATTATAGGCACCTAGAGTACCCTCGGAAGGCCATCTGTTGTCAATACTAACAACTTGCCCGGGTCGGCCGTCGCCCACACCTATATATATCCTGCCGACAGCATCTGGTCGGTAGGATGGGAGTGACCTATACGGGGTTACGCTGCCAGCTTCGATTTCTCAGTTTTGTTAGGCTTTTACCAACTGTCACCCTTTCCCACCCGTCGCAGGGGGCGAACGTGGGAGCCGCAAGGGGGTGATGGACGCGCCAAAATTACTCTAACCACCCAGGGGTACTTGTAGTAGGATTTCGTGTTTCGTGTAAGGTTAGGGGAGGGTAACTTGAGGTCCACGATTTCACCCATGATCCCCTAGGTAGGGTAACTGGGCCCTATCATGGTGAAAATCGCTGCGGAAGTCTGTGTAACGCCCCTTTGCGTCACCAAAAGGTTGCGCGTAACTGACCTATTTGTTACACACGATTCCATGAGCTAGAACCACCTAGTTACATGAATGTAGCACACGCGGCAGCATCTACACTGCTTAACATGTTTTCCTACGGCTCCCTGTTACCCTGCCTAAGTGGTTACCCTGCCTACCTGAGGAGATGGGTTACACTATCTAAGGGGTTACCCTGCCTAACCATGCTTCCGGGTTACACTAATCAAGAGGGTTACCCTGCCTGACTGTAGCTCTGGGTTACCCTATCTAGAGGGGTTACCCTACCTAAGTGTGCACCAAGGTTACCTGGCCTTGCTGGGTTACCCTATCTAACTAGGTACCTAAGTACCCTTTCTTCAAGAGAGGTACTTATGGTTGCTATGTCACTTTGCAGGTGTCTGGTACCGTTCCTGTCCACGTCCTAGTAGGACCACTGGCTGGGCTGAGGGTCGGTAAGCTATACCAACTGATCTAGGGGTCGTTACACTACTCCCCTCTTCCATAAGTCTGTCCTCAAACTTAGTTTTCTTGTGTGGGCTGATTTTCTACCACTTATCCCCGTTTCGGGTACTTTTCATACACGGTGATCCCTTGGCTTAGCAGGATACCGGTCATGAAAATGCAGCAATGCCTCGCCTGCAGTTCATTCCAACATCTCAAACGGCTCCCATGAATTTTCTTCACTGCCATACCCTTCCCACGACACCAAGTATTGTACAAACTGGTGTGGGAATTTTGCTTTCATACTTCCATACCACCGGCTATCTACTATGGCTCTTACTATATAGCTGGGCTCCGAATCAACGATGTCGGGTTCTGGTATGCCTTTAGCATGTCTGCCTACCAGATCCTCACGGTAAGGTTCCAGAAGTCCCACATTGAAGACCGGATGGATTGTCCACCTTGCAGGCAGCTGTAGCTCATAAGCCCGTGTCCCATTTCTCCTCTTAACTACAAAAGGTCCAAATCTCTTGTAGTCTAGTTTCCCAATAGGTCGCTTGTTGCGAATGTTACATTGGTCCAACATAACATGGTCTGCCTTCTTAGCTCTGCCTTGGACTACATCCTCCAAGGTGACGTACTCCGGTGATGGAAGACGTTTCTGGTCATGCCATTTCCGCTGTAGTTCCTGTGCCCTTTGTAGTGTCTCTAAAATGTCTTGCCATGTACCCTCCCAATCCTTGATAACAAGTTCACTGTTTGGGTATATACCTTGATGTTCAAACACAGCCCCGGACCAATTTGTCCGTGGCACAAACCCGTTGTTCGCCTCGAAGGGTGACACCTTCGACGACTCGGATACTGACGTATTGTATGCGTGATCCGCTAAGGGTAGCAGTGCAGCCCAATCGTCTTGCTGGTAGTAACAATAACTTCTTAGGTACTGTTCCAAGGTCTGATTAACCCTCTCAGTTTGCCTATCTGTTTCCGGATGGAAGGCCGTAGATACATTGAGTTTAACTTATAGTAGATGCATGAGACTCATCCAATACTTGGATGTCTAACTGGTATCGCGATCAGAAATGATCGATTCAGGGAGCCCATGCACTTGCTAAATCTCCTTCAGAAATGTGAGAGCAAGTTCCTTTATGGGCACCTCAGTTGCTAAAGGGATAAAGTGAGCCATCTTGGAGAATCTATCCACTATGACCCAAATCTTTGTATATCCCTCTGAGTTTGGTAATGCCACAATGAAGTCCATGGAAATAGCATTCCATGGTCTCATCAGAACTTCAATAGGCTCAAGCAAGCCAAACTTCTTATGCCGGATCGTTTTGCTTCTTTGGCATACATCACAGGTCCGAACATATTCAGTGATGTTTTCCTCCATTCTCGGCCAGTAGAAGTTTGCCTTAACTCGTGCTATTGTCTTATATGTTCCAAAGTTTCCAGCGATGCGTGAATCATGTTCTGCTTCCATGATTGTTCGCTAAAGCCCCTCGTCTTATGGAACATACCACCGATTCTTGTAGGTGAGCAAGTCCTTTTCCACATCGAAATGGGCATCCACAGTGTTACTTTTGTTAACCACTGCCTTCAGTACTACCAGGTACGCCTGGTCTAGTTTCGCAGCAGCACACAAGGCTGTCAGAAATTCAGACTGCAGGCGAAACCCTTGAAAAGTAAGTAACATCTTTGGGCGCAGGAGGTCAAGTTCCTGCTGTATGTGCCACTGCCCAGGCCGAGATAATGTTTGTGGTAGAGGATCACTCCCCCCTTCCGGGCGGTAGTCCCTACGCCGCGATAACGCATCTGCCTTCTCATTAAGCCGGCCTTCCTGGTATACCACCTTGAAGTTAAACTGCTGTAGGAATTCCGCCAAGCGGTGTTGCCTCCAGTTTAGGACCTTGGTACTATTAAAGTACTCCAGATTCTTGTGGTCTGTATACACGACAATTTGGTCCTCCACCGAGCGCAATAGATGATCCCATTCCTTGAATGCTGTGACGATCGCCGTCATCTCTTTATCGTGAACATCGTAGTTCAACTCCGCAGGCAGGAACTTCCTACTGTGATAGCACACTGGGGGCCATTTCTGGTCATCACATAATTGGGATAGCACAGCACCCAATGCAAAATCACTGGCATCTGTCTCCAACTTAGTTGGACGAGAGCCATCAAAGTGTGTCAGAATGGGACTAGTGGTGAACAACTCTTTTAGATGTTCAAATGACCGCTCGCAAGCGGGCGACCAGTCCCACTTTACATCCTTCTTGGTCAGATCTGTCACAGGTTTTGCCACTTTACTAAACCCATTGATGAATCGACTATAGAAGTTCGCAAAGCTAAAGAAGCATTGAACGTCAGTTACGTTCTGAGGAGTCTTCCAAGCCTTGATCTCCTCTACCTTACAAGTCGTCATAGATATCCCATGCTCAGATATCTTGTACCCTAGGAATTCAACTTCCCTTTGGTGGAAGCTGGACTTCTTTATGCTAACGCAAAGACCTGCCTTGCGCAGTCTCTCCATTACCTGACGAACTAACGAAACATGTTCTCAGATCGTCTCTGAGTATATCAAGATGGATTCCATATAGGCGATGACTCCTGCATCAAGCATATCCCTGAATACGCTATTGATCATACTCTGGAAGGTAGATGGTGCGTTGCATAGCCCAAACGGCATTACCGTATACTCGTACAGGCCAAAACAACTCTTAAAGGCGGTTTTCCATTCTTCACCCGGTGCCATCCGGATGAGATAATAGCCATTTTTCAGGTCCAGCTTAGTGAACACTGTGGCTTTCCCGAGCCTATCTCGTAGCTCATTCATCAATGGCAAAGGATACTTGTTCTTAATAGTTATCTTATTAAGTCCTCGATAGTCGATACATAACCGAAGCGTTCCATCTGGCTTCGGCACAAAGAGGATAGGGGCTCCGGCGGACGACGTAGAACGCCGGGTCTTCCCTTGTTCCTCCATTTCCCGGATGTAGTCATATAGTACATCTAATTCTCGCTTAGAGAGGGGGTATATGGGCCCCGATGGCGGTTTGGCCCCAGGCTCAAGTTCAATCCTGTGATCAAACTCAGTATCTCGGGGAAGGGAAGTTATATTTTCTTGACTGAAAATATCTGCATAATCCCTATATTCTGGTAGTAGGCTGACACTAATGTCCTTGCCATCTTCTCCAGTATCTATTGCCATACCCAAAAGGTACACCTGACTACTATCCTCCGCTAGGAGTTCTTCACTGGTGATGAACTCTATTCGTCGTGTAGCGACAAGACAGTTTGTCTTACAGTATTCTGAACGCCACTTCAGAATACCAGTATCTCAGTCAATATCAGGATTGTGGTCCTTCAACCACGACATCGGAAGATAGCCGTCTACCTTGGTATCCAGCATATCCGCAAGTTCGAACCTTATCTCATTCACATGGTCGCCTATATTCATTCTCACCATCGTGGTGTAATGTTCCCCGGACCCTGGAATCTGGTTGCCACTTGCATCAGATATTGGTGTCGGAGGTTTCCGACGTATACATGGTAATTGGGCTTTCTTAACCCATGTGCTACTAGGCACGGCACCCGTAGTGCCACTGACCAACAGAAGTAAGGCTTCCTTACTATATCTATGCTTATTGAAATTCCAATCCAAGCGGACTTTCACGTGTATTGACCTAGTGTGGGGCGGCAGGCCAACTAGCCTCGGCTGCTTAGCGGGTCTTTCTTGGCTAACAGGTTTTGTTCTTTTAAGCGTCATAATGTATCTCTAGTTTATAATAAAGTGTGGGTGTTTACTATCACGCCAGCGAGATTTCGGGTATTTAACCCTCCTCAGGTCAACTTGTAAATAAGTTCAATCACTTAATCAAGTCCTGCCTGATTGATATACATAAGTGAAATAAAACCAATGAAACCAGACCATCTCTATCGGTCTTCCCCAAGGAAAGCATACCACAAAGGAAATAAGATATAAACCCTCGCAAAACCTTAACAAAAGAAAACCCGTAATCCCACCCTGTCCTGACAGTAGCGGATCAGCCTTGTTCTTTTGTAAGGGTGAGGGGACTCACCTAGTCATATTTCCCTTTCCTTCTACCCTTTTACTCCGCGCCTTAATGCAAAGAGTGGTAGTCAGCTTTCTGGTTTCTCAGAAACTGCGTAAAGGGCTTACCTAATTACTTCCATCGGTATCAACCTCCGATATCGGAGGGGAGCCGCGGACCTCGGTAACCCTTTTGACAACAGGGGGTGGAGCCTTAATGCGACGGTGTTTCGATACCGTAGGGGCTAAATAATCAGCCACAGAAGCAGACTGCTTGCGTGAGGGTTTGATTGATTGCACTACGGGTTTGGGAGCAGTACACTGTTTCTAAAAGTGACTCTCGGTTCCACACCGTGAACATTGCTTTAACCGATGGCGTTTGTCAATCAGAGTAATTGGAATATTCCGATGTTTGATTTCATAGTCTGATTTCTGAACCCGGGAGGGGTTGTGTTAGGCACATAACTCCCATGAGGGCCCAGAAGAGCAGCTGGAGAGCTTTGGGCTTGAAACTCCACAGACTAATACCCCCATCCGGGCCCGACGTTGGCCCCGGACGACAGCACTGGCGCCTTGTGCAGTTGCTCGCAATCATAGAAAGAAGAAATATTGGAACCTTTCTCGTAACCCCGTATACGTCGTCGCCGTCCGTCCGACCGGGCCCTGTCCGCAGGATATATAAGAGGGCATCTCTGGCTACGTCTGGGAAAAAGAACCAAGCGATTTCGTCCAGAACTCACAGAGTTACCTCCCAGCGAAGTCAAGAGACCAAAACAACGTCTGGAAGCCTAGGAGGGAGTGGTATTCGGGCTATTCCGTAGAGAATAGTACTGAACCCCAAATGAATGCCTATTATAGGCAAGCAAGCCTATCGGAACATGTCGATAAGGAGAGGCAGTCCAGCACGAATCGGTATTGGACCGATCGTCAAAGACTAGTCATCCTGAAAGCCAGCTGCAAGACCGGGTGAACCGGAACGCAGCCGTATTGGTCGACAACCAAGTTGGCCCCTTGGTGTTCTAAGAAACTATTGGCAAGTTCCAAACTGGACGGCCATAGTTTGAACAGCAGGACGACGGCTGTTATCTCTCACCGAGAAGGTGTGAACACCCTCGGTGAAAGAAGAGCTCTGATCACGCCATTAGCTGTGCGGGGGAAAAAACTTTCAGGGTCAAAGGGGGTTCACTGTTGGATCTTGTTGTGAAAATTGTTAGTAGATACTTGGTTGTATGAAGAAAGGATGTAGTCCGCGAACACTCAGACGCGGGATATAAATATCGAAGTGCCTCCCGAGCTTTAGCCATCATCAAGCAACGGAGAAGAGATCTTATCAATATCATACGTTCTACCTTGAAATCTTGAGCCTTCCTAGACAATCTCCGTCTACGATTTAATTTCTTAAGCCTAGCCTGATTCGCTTGACCTTAGAATCGGCTACCCTTAACAGTATATTGCTATTTCTCCTTGTTACCAAGGCTCTTTACATGACTATTGAACACCTCCAAGTCATACCTCAGGAATCACATAAGCTCATAGCTGATTCCACATTCCTCGACGAGCTTCTGCTCGAACCTCGCCCCTCAAAATATATCTCCTCACTCGAAGAAATACTTGAAAACTCCCTCTCGGAGATCCAATTCTATACACCCCTAGAACCCTCCTGGTTCACCGATCCTTCACTCATCCCTACCGAATCAGATTTCCAAGAAATCTACGAGCACTTCTACGGTCCCACCTTCCAGTGGAAACCATTTCAAGACTACGATACTGAAGAAGAAGGAACCTCCAGTTCTTTCAGCTTCACCTCCCCCTCCTTCACCCCATCTCTTTGGAGACTAGGAAAGCATCCAGAGTCCCAATAAGAACGAGATGGCCCGACAATTGACTGTCGACACGGACAAAGCCATGTCGGACATAGAGGAAGTCTCCCTAGTTGGAAGCGATCATGCACCTGGGCGCTCCAGGTCACCCTTGCCACTCCACCACCTGTCACAACCAAGTGGAGTCAGAAAGTCGGCCCCAGGAACTCGATCAAGCACTCCCCGTCCCCCCGACGCCAGAAATCTAGCTATGGAAAGATTAGCAGAATGAATAGGCCAGGCAATGAGCTACTTCGACCGTACCCTCCAGGAGATCAGGCGAACCAACTCCAGCACCATGCCCAGCGGATAACCCGTGGGGAACAGATCATTGGCGAAGAGTTGAAACAAGTCAATTCGGGACTTGAAATGTTAGCAACTGAAACAGCCGCACTTCAAGATGCAACCACCAAACGGTTGGAAGCAAAGTTGCGAGCCCAGGAAGAACGGGCTGCGCACCAGGAAGCGGTAAGTAGCCAACTTCATGCTAACATTGGGGCAACAGGACAAGAGTCGCTGGATCGAGACCGCCAGCTAGAACAGGCCTTGGCTAGGCAAAAAGCCGAACTCCTACAAAGACAAGTAGCCGCACAAAAGGACCATGAGCGGACCAGACAGGAGTTAAGAGAGCTTCACCAGCACCTCGAACAAGAACATGCTGAAAGGGAAGCATACGTGGTCCAACAGAATGCCGCATCCGAACAACTGAATCGAGTGTTGACCCGGATGAATGAAACTTTGGTGCAACTACAGGTGGCGAGGAACCCACCAAGGGTGTGGGAAACGGTTGCACCACAGCCGGTGGAAAATCCGGGTTTGGAGAAACGGACAACGGCTGATGGAAGGGAAGAGTTCCGGTTTATTCCACGCAGAGACAAGGGAAAGGGAGTGGATCGAGGAGACGGAAACAGTGGTGGGGGAAAAGCACCACCACCGCCTCCTCCGGCAAATGCACCCAATCCAGGAGACGATGACCCAAGCTCGGGAGATGAAGGTGGTCCCTCTCGACGAGGGGGTGAGCCATCACGAAGACCCTTACCGAGGCGAAAAGTCGAATCCGAAGCTGACGCATGGGTCGACCGACTGGGGCAAGCATTGTCAAGGACCAACCGCCGGCAAGCGGATCCACCAATCAAATTCGAAAATAAGCCTACTCAGGATGTGCGAGTATGGCTACTAAATTGCGAGGACTACTTTGGGAGATACCCATGGCAATGGGAAAACGACGAAGAACGCATCAAATATGCGTTGGGAAGAATGGAAGGAACCGAGGTGGCCCCTTTCGCCATTACTTACCGCAAGAAAATGACGGGGGACCTCGGATTTCCTAAACATGAGGGTTATGATTTTTGGATTACGTTCCGAGCAGAAGTTACAGAACGATTTTCGGTACTGCATAAGGCACAGAAGGCCTTAGCCGAGATGGAGAAGGTTAGGTATACAGGGGA